>MU765639.1:106353-155656 GCA_026770625.1 Nicotiana glauca | reverse complement strand
GATGGAGCTGCAAATGCAAAAGGAGTTGGAATAGGAGCGGTACTTATCTCTGAAACAGGACATCATTATCCTGTTACGGCTCAGCTATATTTCTTTTTCACCAACAACATAGCTGAGTATGAGGCATGCATTATGGGCTTACGGTTAGCTGCAGACATGGATGTCCAGGACGTTTTGGTCTTGGGAGACTCGGACCTCCTGGTACATCAGATTCAGGGTGAATGGGAAACACGAGATTTGAAGCTTATACCATATCAACAATGTTTGCACGATCTGAGCAAGTGATTTCAATCAGTGGAGTTCAGGCACATCCCAAGAGTGCATAATGAGGTTGCCGATGCTTTGGCTACTTTAGCATCAATGTTGCACCACCCGGACAAGATTCATGTTGACCCATTGCATATTCAGGTTCATGATCAGCATGCTTATTGCAATATGATAGAGGAAGAAATGGATGGCGAGCCATGGTTTTATGATATCAAGGAATACCTTAGGATAGGAATATACCCGAAGCAGGCCACTGGAGATCAAAAGAGAGCCATTCGGCGATTGGCAAATGGATTTTTCCTCAGTGGAGGAATGTTATACAAAAGAACACCATATTTTGGATTACTGAGGTGTATAGATGCTGGCCAAGCCGCGACGCTTATGACAGAGGTGCAAGTGGGAGTTTGTGGGCCACATATGAGCGGATATGTATTGGCGAAGAAGATTCTTAGAGCAGGGTATTATTGGCTCACCATGGAGCATGATTGTATTAGTTTCGTGCGGAAATGCCATCAGTGTCAGATACACGAAGATCTGATTCATTCTCCGCCAACCGAAATGCATACAATGTCAGCGCCATNCTAAGGCGAATGGCGCGGTTGAAGCGGCCAACAAGAACATAAAGAAGATATTGAGAAAAATGGTAGAAGGGTCCATGCAATGGCATGAAAAGCTACCATTTGCATTGTTGGGTTATCGCACTACTGTTCGTACTTCAGTATGTGCAACTCCTTATTCGTTGGTATACGAAACTAAAGCAGTGATACCAACAGAGGTCGAAATTCCATCCCTTCGGATAGTCGCTGAGGCTGGAATTGATGATGATGAATGGATCAAAGCCCGATTGGAGCAGTTGAGCTCAATTAATGAAAAGAGATTGGCAGCAGTATGTCATGGCCAATTATATCAAAAGAGAATGGCAAGAGCATACAACAAGAAGGTGCGTCCTAGGAAATTTGAAGTGGGACAGCAGGTGCTGAAATGAATTTTGCCACATCAGGCGAAGTAAAGGGCAAGTTTGCCCCAAACTAGCAAGGACCATTCATTGTAACCAGGGTATTATCCAATGGCGCTCTATGCCTGATAGATGTCGAGGGGAGATGCATCGACATGGCTATCAATTCTGACGCAGTCAAGAGATATTATGTGTAATTTCTTTGATTGTAAATGTTAGTTGTTTTGTTTGTTTGTACTTGGCATTTATCGGAGAATGAAATGACGGAGGTAATTTTTCTACTATCCAAACACTTTAACCTTTGCTTCCCCCTTTAAGCCTTACGTATTCTTTCATACCCCTCTCTTGGAATCGTTGATTAAAATGAAAAAAAAAGTAACAACAAAAGCTAAGGAAAGTCACAAGAAAAACAAAGGAATCAAGTGAAATACGTTTGACCTGATTCCTCAAAGAGGATACGTAGGCGCCTCATGGCTCGGTCATAGTGTAACAAAAATCAAAGATTCCCCAAGCAAGAAAACTGGGGCAGAAGTTATGTTTTAAAATTTTGGAAAACGTGTGATTCCAAGAGTTGTAATGTTTTACCCATTAAAGTTATTTTGAATCTTTTGATATCCTTTTCTTTTAGCCACACAAAAACCCATATTGACGTCCAAAAAAGACCTCTCGATCAGTATCCGAGAAGTGCCGAGTCAGGCAAATGAAAGACGAGAATAGCACCCTGATCCCCGACTGAGTAAGGATCATGAGCTGAAGGAATAGATAGCCAAAAGAACCCCCAGTAGAAAGAATCTTATCGATAACATTCCAATTCCCAGTTGAAAAATAAAAAAATAAAATAAGAGAGTCTCATCGGTGAAAACCTTCACGGGCACCATAAGGCGACGAAAGCTGAGGGAAACAAAATGAGAGAGTCTTTTCGGTGAAAACCTTCACAGGCATCGGAAGGCGACGGGAATCGAGAGAAATGAGAGAGTCTTATTAGTGAAAACCCCTCGATGGGCACTATGGGGTGACAAGATAAGATTGGCGGAAAAGATCCGCATTCGGCAAAAGAGTTGGGTGTTTGTTTATTCCCAGCAAAATGAGGCCATCAGAAAGATTGATTGATACAAATAGAATAGGTTGATTAATCCGGAATGCATGACATGATCGTTGGGATTGGTTATACCATTCAGATAAGTTCTTTTCCTTTTTCTTCTATCCGACATTTGTTCAGAAAGACTTTTGCTTTTTCTATCTTTTGAAGTCATCACTTTTCTTGTTTTTAAGACTTTTTCCCCAACAGTTTGTTTTTGAGAAGGATTTTTCAGAGTTTACTACCAGTCGCCAAAATGGTACGAAGAACAATGTGAATAGGCCCGAGATAAGACAATAAAATGAAAAGACATTTGTTGCAAGACCAAATAATAGGATTGGTCTAGGATAAGGGAAATATAGAGAAAAATAGAAAAACAACAGTTCAAAAATTTGTGGATGAGGATCGTCGGGAAGAAGGAGCATCCCCGGCAGACTATCGACCAAAGTTCCAAGAGGGTCGGACAACACAGAGCAGGGAAAGGAGAAAGGGAAAAACCATCCCCAGCAGGAATATCATCCCCAGCAAATAATATCATTCCCCAACAAGTTTTGGGAACGTAGAGCAAGAGAAAGGAAAAAGGGAAAAACCATCCCTAGCAAGAGTGGCACAACCACTCACCACACTTTAAACTAACAAAATTTTCTTTGATTTGAAGCAGGGAAAGGAAATGCTATTGATAGCAGAAAGGCATGCCACAAGGAAGATCACCAAAACTGCGGCAGAAAATTTTCTGCCATTGTTGAAAATTTTCTCGGAGAAACGAGGAAATCAATTCAAGATATAAGGAAAAATCCATCCACAGCGGGAGTGGCACGATCACTCACCGCACTTTAAACTGACAAAATTTTCTTTGATTTAAGAACAGGGACAGAAGCTATGTCCATCTCAAGATCTCTACATCATATCAAGCTTTTTGGGCTGCATCAATCTTGTCAATCACACAATTAAGCACCCCATATCAGGTTTGTCCACCTTCAAACAGGACGTATCAGTTTTGTCCTCCTTCAAACAGGACGTANTATCCGCCCTCAAATAGGATATTATGGGACTATCCACCCTCAAATAGGATATCATGGGACTATCCGCCCTCAAATAGGATATTTCGTGATTATCCGCCCTCAAATAGGATATTTCGGGAATATCCGCCCTCAAATAAGATATGATGAGACTATCCGCCCTCAAATAGACTATCCGCCCTCAAATAGGATATTTAATTGAATCCTTCCTCAAAAGGACGTTTAATTTATTTTGACCCGAGTGGTCCTGCTTGTATAAACATTGCTAAATATATATTTCATAAATTATTGCCAAATGCATTTTATTTTAAAAGTTGTTAATGAAGTCAGGAGCCCACCTAAAGAGATGAGAGGCGATTTAAAGTTGCTGTTGGAATCGGGAGCCCGCCCGCATAACAGAGGAATATATTTCAATTTGAAGTCAGTAAAGCGGAGGATTACAGCAAAATCCCCAACATAAGTTCAAGCTCGGCAATCAAGAAAAGCCGACAATGTCAAGACAGAAATAATGAAACATCAGAGGAAGCAAGTCAACAAAAAGGCAAGGCGAGAAGAGCAAGCCTGAAGATCTAGATAAGATTATGTAATTCATAGAATAGTTTAGTCTAGCTTCTTGTTTTTCTTTTAGAAACGGTGTAATAAGGAGATCGGAAAGCAGTAGTGACAGCATGCAGCAGCAGTAACAGCAAAATTGCAGTTCCATGGTAGTCCCAGCTACCAAAACTTCCCGAACTACACTAACCTGATTCTCTTTTAGCCAGGGATATGTAGGAAACTTTTGAAGCAAAGGTTCGGTTAAAATCTTTCAAAAAAATGCTTCACACGGAGAATTCAAATGGGCAAAAATCGCTCATATCCGCTCACTTTATCTTTGCACGAAAACCCTTTGTGTTTTCGGACAAAGAGGGGCAGCTGTGAGCACGTGATTTTTTGCTTCACGAAAACTACTCCAAAAGAAATCATAAAATAAAACAAATATCCTTTGTGTACAATTTTGAAAATTTTGCGTGACATTTTGGATAATCATTTTTGTCTGTGAATGTTTATCTTGTTTTAATTAATTAAAAAATATAAAAAATATATGTTGCATGCACATTTAGGATTTAATTGTGCACTTAGGAATTAACTGAACCATGTTTTGTGTTTAAAAGGAAGAAAATCCCAAAAATGTGCATTTGTTCTATTTTTGTCATTTAAATGTACCATTGTGTGATTTTATTTTTTTATTAATGTTTAGTCTTGTGTGTTGATTGTTGTTACGGGTTAATTAATATTTTAAAGTTAATTTTTTGGTTTTACAATTTATTGTAGAATTTTTGTTAATTAGGAATTAAAAGAAGAAAAGAAAAAGTGAAAAAATATGAACAAAATCGGATTGGGCCAAAAGTTTAAACTGAAATCAGGCCCAAAACAAGGCATTTACCCGGTCCAAACATGCCTGGTCTCTCACATGACTCAGACGACGTCGTATAGACATCTCAGATCTGGACCGTTGATCGAACAGATCTAACGGTCCTGTTCAGCTCCCAACAAAATTCAAACGACGTCGTTTCAGTTGATTAATCTGATCCGTCCATCTCCCTAGATCTAACGGTCTCCAGTTTCCCCCATAACCCGTTCCATTTTACCCGGGTCAACCCAGTCTCTTAATGAGACCAAACGACACCATTTTATTTAAGTGAATTAATCCAGGCCATCGATCTCTCTTGATTTAACGGCCAAGGTCAAGCCACCCCCCCACTATATAAGTTCAATCTCTTACCCAGCCCCCCCCAATCCAAACCCCTGTTCATCATCGTCTCTCTTAGAGACGAAGCCTCCTTCACCAAACCCTAGCCGCCATGGCACTCCTTCGTTGCCGCCGGTCACCAAATTGACACCCCTTAAGCATCTAACCACCCCTAATCCAAATCCATGATCACTTGCCTCGAATCAACCTGGAACTTCTCAAATCTTCTTTTGAAGATTCGAGCAGAACTCGAACCTACCCCAACCAAGCCCAAATTCATACCCTGGCACCCCCTGACCTCCCTCGTGCCCAAACCACCTTTGGTTTGGGTCGAATCTGGCTAGAAACACTCGAACCTCAAAATCGAACATAAGAACCCTAGAAAATTAAAACTGGTTTCTGTCCGAAATTGAAGGGAATTTGGTTGTTTAACTGACCTTAGTCGAAGTGTTCTCAGTTGAGAACACTCGATTAAGGTCCATTTGATCTCAAAAAGTTCAAATCCGAGTCAATTCAAGTCCGTTTGTTCTCTGTTCCATTTAAGGTTTTTTCTTTCTTTCATTTTATTCTATTTTTGATGTTTTAATGTCTGTTTATTTGTTTAGATTTGTTATATTAATTTTTTTTCATTATTTTGCCAATTGTTCTGTTCTTCTCGCTCAGACCTTTTTATTTGGTCAAATTTATTTATGTTCGTTGCTGAGTATATATTATAGGTTGTATAATCGATTCGAATAGTTTCGTCGATTAATTATGTTTTTTTATTATAAATCCCTATTTTTGTCAATGCCCCGTAAATTGCCTGTTTATCTATTTCTGATTGTTTGTTGTCAATAGTTATATACAATCGATTAATTAGTTATCGTCGATTAATTCAGTTTTATTTGTAGTTCGTTTATTCTCGTCAAATGGTTTGATGTCGAATATGTTATATTTTGATCCTTAGGCCTTTAGCACTGTTAATAATCCTGCATTTTCGCATAGGACTGATGCATTTTTTGTATTAATTCTAATTTGGATACTGTTTTGTCCAATCTGAATACAAGTTGGAATTTGATACTGAATTTAGTTTTACTGTGTTAATTAGTTTCAGTTCATTGTGTTTTAGTGGGTTGACTTCTGTTTTTGAATACTGATTGTAACAGTTTGTCTTAATGGTAGTAGTTAATTTGTTGGTCTTGTTTAGCTATTGATTTTTAGAGAATTGGTTCAATTCACTGCAATATAACTGATTGGATTAACGCAGTAGTATTAAGGGGATTTCAGGGGTAATTTGGGAAGGAAAAAGTTAGGATAATGGTTTAATATTAGTAATCTGATAGTGGGGTATTAGAGGCTATTAAACTAATAAGTTAATGGGGAACAAGCCTTTTAATATGCCCTTAATTAGGGAGGAAAATAAGAAAAATATTCCTTAGTGGGATTTTAAAGGGGAATGGGCAGATTTTTTTTTGGTAGTTGAGGTCGGGTAGTTAAGACTTTCAAGAGGGGGTTATTATAAATAAGATAAGCTGATATGGAATTAGAGGCTGGATTTGGTACATCAGAAATTCAGAGTTTAAGAGTGAAATCCAAGCTGAGTTTTTTTACCCTAAAAATTTCAATAGGTTGAGAGCTAAACACTGAAAAAGTGAGGTCTTCTTTACTACTGAAAATCAGAATCAGTTTGTTACTATATAATTGAGGTTCTGAGTGTCTTTACTAGAGAGTCTGAAGAACAGAAATCAGAAAATCTACTGTCTTGTCTCGTTTCTGAAAACATTCTGTTTCTGTTTGTGGTGCTGTTGGTATTTTGGTATCATTCCTGGGTTCTGGTATATCTGTGTTGCTATTTGGTATTTTCTGAAAATTGCAAACTGATTTTCTGAGTGTGCTAGACTTCTGTTGCTATCTGCTACTGCTGTATCGTTATTACTGCTGCTGGTCCTTTTTTTCTTACTCATATTCCAACTTTCAGGTACCTCTTTGATCTCCTATGAACTATGAAAGCTTGATGTAGTTTTGATTTGAGGAGTACATAAGGAAGTGCTGTTTGAAATGCTGTTGGAAGTCGAATCCTGAATTTATTTTGTTTTTGTCTGGTTTTAATGTATAAAACAGTCTTTTATTTGAAGTTTTTTTTTGTGTCATTTGTATAATTGGACTATGCCGGACTATAGGAGTTACTACTTCTCGGATTGATATGGTTTAAATGCGTTAATCACCAGTTGTAATTAATTGTTGTGATAGATCAATAAAATACTTTCACAAAATGGATTGAGAGTCTTTATTAGCTATTTTTTTTAGTGTGAGTTCAGTTATTATGCTAATCTAAGGCATGCATTTGTTTAATGTTTTAATGTAATTCGAAACTCTAGTAGGAGAGGAATAGTGGTTGTAAAAGGCAAAGTTACATGATTTTCTATTTTTATAATTCGCTCCAGTAGTCCTTTTCATTTGAGAACCAAGTCGTGGGTAGTAGTGACAATTTAATTAGGCATTAGTTTATTGTTTTGTTAATTCACAAGCATGATCTAGTGGAGATAGCAGTTGGCATTAAGTGAAATTGTATAGTATGAATTTCAGATTAGTATATTGGTGCTTTTGGGTTGAGAATGACAATAGCACTAATAAATTGTGATTGCCAATAATTCAGTGGGTAAGCTGGGTCCTAAATTAGAATTCGAATAATCACTTTGAATAGGTGAATGTCGATTTTTCCTTACTACAATTATTGAAAACGTTTTTGGATAACTTGAAGTGATCTCAGAAATTTTTTGTTCAAATTGATTGGCGGACAATTTTGGGCCAGCGTTATCACAGATGACTCAAATCTCATTTGAAATATGTATCCGTGTAGATCTAAGCCCACGATGGCAAACGGGCTGCCCATATTGCACCTATTTTCTGATTTAACAAACCATATTCGGAACTCGACTATAAAAAATTTCAAGCATGTTAATTAATTAGGATCTTTTTCTTCTTTCATTTTTAGAGATGAACTTAATAGAAAAAATATTGTCACATTAGGATTATCCTTTTAAAATAAATGAGACGAGCCTCACCGAATAAAACACACAAATTGCGGAGCCCTCATGCATTGCTTAATTAAAAATACTTAGAATTCGGGACATGCCGTTTAGCGAATTTCACGGCCTCCCGCAAAGTTTATAATACGCGTTAGTTGCTTTATGCGCGTTTTTAATAATTTTACCTTCTTAAAAACGGGTGCACATTTAGTGACCCAAATCTAAATCTCAGCGAAGTCAAAATGTGTCAAAAAACCACGAGTACACTAGTGCGACGTGGTTCGAGACGCATTTTCACGATGTTGCAATTCTTATTAAAAATAAAAATAAAAGCGGTTTACTAATAAAAGGCACATAGGTTAGAATATATTTTGAAATTAGATAAAAAAGCAAATACAACAGTTGAGCGACCGTGCTAGAACCACGGAATCTGGGAATGCCTAACACCTTCTCCCGGGTTAACAGAATTCCTTACTCGGATTTTTGGTTT
This sequence comes from Nicotiana glauca, assembly GCA_026770625.1. Classification (NCBI taxonomy): domain Eukaryota; kingdom Viridiplantae; phylum Streptophyta; class Magnoliopsida; order Solanales; family Solanaceae; genus Nicotiana; species Nicotiana glauca. The sequence goes on along the minus strand of MU765639.1, from coordinate 147,110 downwards.
GCAGACTGTTAACAGAGTCATAATCTCCTCGGTTCGGGATTCAACCGGTGACTTGGGAAACCATTAATCTCCCAAGTGGCGACTCTGTTTTTTAATAATAAATCTCGTTCCAATTATCCTTTAATTGGAAACACTCCCCTTTACCGCGCCCCTCGCGGGGTGTAGTAGCGGAAAAAAGGAGGTGTGACACCTATTAGGCCTTTCAACTAAACCACATTCGTGCCAATTAGACACTTTGTAGTGACATAATTGAGTGCGAGAGAAAATACGCGTGAACATGAGAAAAATATTGTAATTATTATTTTATAATTATTATATTCTAATATATTATTCTACTTAAAGGTAATTTTTACCCTACATTCTATTTCTCTTCTTCTTCCCGTGAACTCATCATTTTTTCTCTTAATTTTTTTTAAAAGAAAGTATAGTGTACATGGATTTGACTATTCTCATTTGGCATGCTTGTTCTCTTTACACGCTACTGGAATAAAACTTTACAAACTAAAATACACAAGTGGTTGATAGAAGTTGCATTTTGATATTAACAACTTTTAACAAAAAAAGTACTTCAACAAAAGAGCAAAGCTATCAAATACACAAATGCAACTATTTCATAAGCAAAGAAGAAAGCCTTAAAAGCTATCAAATACATAAGTGCAGCTAATTACATATCCAACGTTGATTTTTATAAAAAAAATTTTCAGATGGTCTACAAAGTGTCTAATTGGCACATATATGGTTTAGTTGAAGGGCCTGATAGGAACAACTCTATGTTTAAGTGTCCAAGTGACAAAAAAAGTCAAGTTTAAGGGTCCAGTTATGTATTTGGCCAATATCTTCCATCCAAAAATCATGAACTCCACGGTTACACCAAGTTTAAATAATAGGAAACTTACACAAATGTCTCAAATAAATCTCAATTTATCAACCTCTAGCCATTAGTAATAGACTTACTAAAACTAGCCAACAAAAATTGAAAAAACAAATAATAGAGATTTTTCTCTCAAAGAATCACATGCAAAAATCACCTTCCATATTTTTAAGCGTGATTAGCAACACAAGATACAAGACGAAAAGAAAATTTTATGGATGAGGTAGCAAATAAGGTGATAAAATATAAAAATACATATAATATTCCAAAAATCAAAAATAAAAAAGAAACTTTTTCAATGGGTATAGTTGAAATTTATTGAAAATATATAGATAAGTCAATATACAAAATTTGAGGAAGATTGAAGGTGATTTGGACTGGTTTTGTATCAAAATTCGTAATTAAATCGAGTTCAAAAAAGTCTTCTGCGACACATGTATCACGCTTGTATCTCACACACAGGTATGCATGGATATATATATGATACGCAATTGATACAAATATGATACATATGTGATACACAAATGATACACAGTGTGATACATATATCTTTTTTTTCATGTTCAGTTTTTACTTCGAATTTTCAATTCAAACCACCTTAAAACTTCACCAAATTATCCCAAAATTGAGATTCAAGCTCCTTAAGTTGTGCCCAATCTATTCTAATAGCACCCACTCAAAACAAAGCAAAAAATTAATTTTTTTTACTACAAATAGTTAATTGGCTAATTTGACTAATATTAGTAATATTTTATCAATTGGCTAATTTTTGTAATGAGCTACTTATAAATGGATATAGCTGGTAATCTATACTATATTAAAAGCATAAATATCGTTCGCCTTTTTTACTCTTTTAAAATAAAGTACACACTAGACAAAATTGTCATTTAACTATTTTCCTAATATTTAGGATTTCAAAATCACCAAAATTTTCTATTATATTTTTCCTTATTTAAACTACATAATACCATATTCGTAAAAAAAAAATTACTAGCAAAATCAAAGTAGAAACTAGCGTGTACTTTGAACTCCTACAAGGTTTAGGAGTGTTGTCTTTGCCGGTTAACTCTTTAAAATTTTACTATTTTAGTAAAATAATAGAAAATTAATTAAAAGAGAATGAGTAGAAAGAAAATAAAGTCTTGTGCAATTAGTACTCCTTATTCTTTTTTTCTTCTTAAATGTAAGATGTTACTCTTGTAGTGTGAATACTTCAAAGTTTATCACTATCCACTTTACGACAAATAACTTAAAATAATTAAAGGATGCAATACAGATGCATTAAAATTTATCAAAAAAAGAATAGATTTAATTCTAAATGAAAAACTATTAAAGTTTCCTATACATCGTAAATCAAAACCTATAAACCTAATAAAAAAATATCTATAAATAAGTTTACAAAATATAGGAATACAATTTTAAAATAATTATAATTATATTATAGTAATAATAAACTATAAGATATTTTAAATTTTTTGTTAAATATATACACGTTAAAGCACAAATCCAATTAGATAATTGAAGCATAAATAAGATAAAAAAATTTATATAAAGAAATTAATAATAATAAATTGCACGGATTTCTTTATAAGAAATTTAAGGATGAAATAATAAAAAATAAGGTATATTATAAATAAGTCGTCATTTTTAATATTTTTATTTTTTGGCATTTAGTCATACTAATGATAGCTTCACTATATTTTTTTTGTATTAAACTATTTATCGTAAATACTAACTCAACCGTAATTATTTTTTAGACTTTGTAATTTCAAGTTCATAACTATTGAAGTTTCTTATACATCGTAAATCAAACCTATAAATATATTAGGATGAGTAAAAATATTATATATAACAAAGTTTACAAATGATAAGACTATATTTGAAAATAATATAATTATATTAATAATAGCTATAATGTACTTTAAAATATTTGTTGAGCTTTTATATGTTAAAGCACAAACCCAATCAAATAAATGAGGCATACATAAGATACTGAAATATATCGGAATTATACTAATAAATCGTACGTATTTTTATAAAACAATTAAGGATGAAATAATAAGAAAAATATGTATTGTAAATAATAAATTGTCATTTTTTTCTTGTATTTAGTACAAAAAATGACGATGCCTCACTACATTTTTATAAATTAAATTTTTTATTATAAGATATTAATTCAACTATAGTCATTTTTTAGACTTTACAATATTAATTTTTGGGAAGCTATAAGGCCAACTTTTTTATTCTCTTTTGTGTTTTGTTTTCTATATTAGGCCACCAAAATAACAATAATTTTCATAAGACAACATACGTCCTCATAAATCACAATAAAGCATCTAAAAACTTATATCGAACATGAATTTTTATTTATTGAGCTAACTAAATGGGAAAGCATTAGAATTTTATTTTTTTTAAAAAACTTTTATTAGACAAATCCATAGTTTGATAATATTTAGGTAATTTTTAAAAAATTATGTACCCATTAATATAGATACACACGCAACGCGCGCATCGTAAAGCTAGTTTCTCTAAATAATACTCCCTCCGTCTCAACTTGTTAATGCAATTCAGATTTTGAGAGTTAAATTTCTTAATTTTGATCGTGAATTCAAACATAAAATTATGACGACTCGGCCCGTCGTCACGTGAGTTACCGCCCCGTTTTTCCCATCTTATATTTCTCTATGCTTCATTATCGGTATTTGAGGTGATCGAGTCAAATTGGAATGGTTTTAGATGGAAATGAGACACTTAGTCTCTTTAAGGAAAGCTTGTTTTGGAAAAGTCAATCGGAAATTGACTATTTAGTTAGAGGGCTCTGATATAATTTTTGGTGATTCGGTTAGCTCCGGGGGATGATTTGTGACTTAAGAGTGCGATCGAAAGTAATTTTGAAGGTCCGGTGTAGAATTAGGCTTGAATTGGCGAAGTTAGTATTTTGGCGAATTCTGATTGATAGGTGAGATTTTGATCCAAGGGTCGGAATGGAATTCCGAGAGTTGCTGTAGCTTCGTTAGGTGATTTTGGATATGTGTGCAAAATTTCAGATCATTCGGAGGTGTTTTGGACGGATTTTTGATCGAATGTGTATTCCGGAAGTTTTTAAGAAACTTAGGCTTGAATCCGATGTAATTCGATGATTTTGATGTTAGTTGAGGTATTTTAATGATTGTAGCAAGTTTGAATAATGTTTTAGGATGTGTTGGTATTTTTGGTTGAGGTCCCGAGGGCCTCGGGGTGATTTCGGGTGGCAATCGGAAGGAATTTGAAGTTGGAAATTGCAGGTTCTTGGCTGCAGCAGGTATTTCCGCATCTGCGGAAAGGAAACCGCATATGCAGATGCGCGGAAGCGGAGAAGGCATCGCAGGTGCGAAAGAGGGTGAGGTTGAGCAATTTCTGCAGAAGCGGAAATGTATCCGCAAAAGCGGATCCACATGAGCGGAAAAGTCACCGCAGAAGCGGTTTGGGCCTGGAAGTGAGGTTCCGCAGAAGCGGAAAGTGGTGTCGCAGAAGCTGCCCTTGAGATTTAATGAAATTCCTCTTAAGCGGACAAAAACCGCAGAAGCGGGCATGGGAACCGCAGAAGCGGAAACCCCTGAAACCAGTAGAAGTTTTATATTCATTTTTGTTCCGCGAGGGTTATGTTATTTCCACAATTTTTAAACGAGCTTGAGAGCTATTGGACGAATTTGAAGGGGGATTTCGACTAGGTGTGATTGGAGGTAAGTCCCTTGACCTAAATACATGAAATTATGATAGATTTAATATGAAAATGGGTTGAAATTCATCAAAAGAGAGTGAAGTTAGGGCTTGGAAACTTGGGGATTTAAAAATAGAAATTGAAGGGACAAATGGACACCGATTTTGATAAACTTGATATGTATAGACTCGTGGCGAGGCGAGGAATCCGGTGATATGGATTTTGTAATATTTTGGGAAGTGGGCTCGGGGATCGGGTTTTGCCAACTTCGTAATTTTTGATATTTTTCGACTCTTTTCGATTAGGTTATGATTCATTAGGCTATTGTGACGTATTCCTGTGGTTTTGGTTATATTTGACGCACGAGGAGGTCGATTCGAGAGTAAAAGGCATATCGAGCTAGGCTTTTGACCTGCTAGAGGTGAGTAATGACTTTAAATGATGTCCTGAGTGTTTGAGACCCCGGATTTGTACAACTTGGTGCTGTGTTGAGATGAGACCGCGTTCAATGACAAGCACAGGATCTTTTACTATTGGGAAATATGACTTGGTCCAGTCCGGATGATACTTTACTGCGTATTGGCTATGACTTGTTGTTTTTCACTATGATTTGGGCTTAGTGCCATACTTGGGGCTTATTGCCGACTGTTTAAACCCCTTATGAACTATCATCACTGTTTTCCTCACTATTCGAAATATTATTTGAACTCAGTCCATGAGATTTACACTGTTTCATGAACTCAACTATATTTTACTCAAACTTGGAGTTTTAACTGATATTTGAACTATTGTTTGAGCTGAGTATTATTGTTTTACTGATGCCCGAGGGGCTTTTGAGTATTTTTGGACTGATGGAGGCCGAGTGCCATATGTGAGGATACGATGAGTGATGTGAGGAGGCTTTCAGGTCTCGAGTGATTGGTGAGGAGGCTTTTAGGCCTCGAGCGATATGTGAGGAGGCTTTCAGGCCTCGAGTGATATGTGAGGAGGCTTTCAGGCCTCAAGTGTATTATGAGCAGGCTTTCAGGCCTCATATTGATATGTTCAGGCTTTCAGGCCTTATTGATAGCGCTTGGGCTGTAGGAGCCCCTCTGGAGTCTACACACGCACAGTGAGCGCGGGTACCCATGTGATCGAGAGTGATCCCGAGGGGCTGATGTTGTACTGTGTGATTGATACTGAGCCCGCGGGGCTGATACTGTGCGGAGCGTTTGATATTGTGCCCGAGGGGCAGACTTCTGAGCATTTCTTATTGATCGAGAGTAATTGTTTTAATTGTTTTCAAAGAGATTTCTCACTATATTTCACTGGTTTTACTGTTTATCCGATTTTACTGCTTGAGATAGCATTATTTGTGCCTTCATGGGATTTTATGTTCTTAGTCATTATTTATTTTTATTACTCACTGGGTCAGAGTACTCACATTACTCCCTGCACCATGTGTGCAGATACAGGCTGTGAGCACGTGATTTTTGTCCTATAGAAAAATTACTCCCAAAATTTTAAAAATAAAATAGTTTTGTGTTCCGTGTGATTTTTGTGCATTTTTGTATTATTTTTTCTTTTATTTGTGCGTGTTTATTTGTTAAATTAATAAAAATACAAAAAAATATGTCGCATTTGCATTTAGGATTTATTAAGAGTAATTAAGTTGGTTTTATAAAGATGAAAAATCATAAAAAATAATGTGCTTCGCGTTTAGGATCTAGTTGTGTGATTTTATTTTTAATTGGTATTTAAATTATGTTGATAACTGTTTGGAATTAATTAGTATTTTTATGTGGTTTATAATTTAATTTAGAACTTTAGCTTTATTAATTAGGAATTAAAAATGGGAATAAAGAGAAAAACGGATGGGGTTTGTTTTAATTTGGGCCAAAACCAGGCCCAAAACCTCATCCTTCACCGGTCCAGACCAGCCAGCCTCAGAGACGGGCGAAACGACGTAGTATCATGTTGAAACTACGTCGTTTCGTCGTGTAAGATCTCATCCAACCATTCCACTCAATCCAACGGTTGAGATCCCATCTCCCTTACTCGTCTAAACGACCCGATCCATTCTCACGCCCGGTCCGCCCCATCACCCTCCAAACGACGTCGTTCCCATGTTAATGATCAATCCAGGCCGTTGATCTCATCAGATCAAACGGCCAGGATTCATTTCCCCATTGAGTATATATTCCTAATCCCTTGCCCCGGCCCCCAAGCCAAACACCCCACCTTCGTCGTCTATGGGCCATCACAGACAAATATACCTCCGCCTTGCTTCTTCGCCCTCTGCCCAACAAAAATCGCCTCACGGTGGTTTCGGTGGCACAAACGCCCTCATATTTACACCATCGAACCCCCATGACCTCCCCGTCCCAACCCCCATAACAGCTAACCTCGATTCCCCGTATATCTCTTCGAATATCAGATCAAAAGATAACTAGAAAACCTAATCTATCCAATAGCCGCCAAACTCACACCCCTTGACCCCTAGACCTCCCTCACTACTAGGACACTTTTGGTTTTTGTCGAATCAAACCAAGATTCGTCAAATATCAATTTTGACTACATGAACCCTAGCGCCGCCAAAAAATTCCTTGGTGGCGGCGCCAAACCTAGACGGTCCCAATATTACACCCTTCAACCTCCTCAGCCTCCCCATTCCCATTACCCTAACAGATTTCTTCGAATCAGCACCAAAGGGCTCGAATCTTCGATCATAGAATCGACCAGGAAACCTTAACTCTAACCCTAAGGAAAAATCAAAGAAACTGAGGTCGTAGTCAACCTTAGTCGAATGTTCTCAGGCGAGAACATTCGCTTAAGGTTCACTTCAATCTCAAATCAGAAGCAGAGGATCGAGTTCATGTTAGAGCACCAAAATTTTGATTTCCAGTTAATCCGGTGAGTTCCCGTGTTATTTTTCTTCAGAGTTCCACTTGAATGTGTTTCTACCCTTCTACTTCTTTTTCTGTTTGTGCATTTTGTTAGTTTGAGCTGATTAACTAGTAATTAATTGTCAATAATGTATTTTGCCACAATTAGACCTATATTTGCCCATTCTAAGTTTCGTTTGAAATTAGATAATGTCTGCTCATTTGATGATTGTGCTAAAATCCAAGGACAATAGTGTTTGCGTGTTGTTTCTCTGATTGTCGTTTCATTTTTAACCAGTTTCATAGGTCTTTTTTTGAGTCTGTGACCATCCTTTATCATTGGTTTAATTGCATTCATTTTGTTCTATTGGTATGACGTTTGATTCACATTAATGAATTCAATAATCGATTTGAATAACCAAATAGTTCAAATAGTGATTTGTCCCTCTTTGAACTTGGGTAATGAGTGGTGTGTCACAGAGATTTTCAGGGGTAATTTGGGAATAAAACTTGAAGAATTATCTAATTGTTCTTTCCACTAAGGACCATTTAAGTTAAACTAATACCTTAGTGGAGAACATGGCATAATAGTATGTGATGGGTTAAAGGTGAATGATTAATAAATATACTACCCATAACTTTGAATTAAAAAAGGACACAAGACACATAATAGTGGGAATATCAGGGAATATCATGGCTGAAAAATGATTTCCTAATGTTCTAAGTGTGGGAACAGGTTGGAAAGAGGGGTTGTAATTAGCACATAAATAGAGGGGGAGGCAGTCAGTCTAAGGGGTCTTTTTTGGTAGAAAAATCAGGGCTTTTGGAAATCTGAAAAAGGTCAGAATTGAGAGTTGAAAAATTTGAGAGCTGAGCACCCCACTGCTTCATTGAAGCCTCTCTTTTGCTTCATTGATTTCATTTTGCTGATTCAAATACACTAAGACTGATCCTAAATAACTCTAGTGTATCTTTGAGTTTATCTGGCTTGTGTTGATAATGTTGTGGGTTAAGCTCTTTTTCTGTTGGTACTGGGGATCATTGATTCACTCCTGAAGTTGAAACTAGTGTTTGTCTGGTCAAAAGTTGATTCCTGGACTGCTTTTCTACTACTTTATGATTGAAGTTGGTTTCGAGTTGGGTTTTATTTTGGGTGTTGAGTATTTGCTGTTGGTTTTCAGTTGGTGTTGTTCATCTGTTACTGTTCCATTGCTGTTGTGGTTGTTATTACTGGGTTGTTGCTAGTGTATTGCTGATATTGCTGTGCTATTGCTGTTGCTGATCCTCTTCTTCCTCTTCCTTGGATTCCATTTCCAGGTACACATTTTCGAGACTGGCCTGATGTAACTTCAAATTGAAATGTTGAATTAAAAGGCTCAACTATTTGCCTATTGGAGTGTGTGTTCAAATATTGTATTAGAATATAAATTAGGAGATATGTACATGTCTATGCTCATCTTATATCTGTATTTACATTGTATAACTATGCTGGAAATTGGACTATGGTTAGACCGATTCTGATTGCTATGATAATTAATTGATATTAGCCTGTCAATTAGTTTAGGGATCTTGTATTGTGATAACTGTTTGGACTGTTTTTTTTAAGGATGGAATTTTAAACTAAGTAGATAGCTTGTGGATGCTATATCCAGTAGTGGTAATCTAAAAATGCAGAGTTATGTTGTTAATGTTGGCTCAAATCAGTAAAGTAGGAGATAGGCAGAAACTAGAAACCAATCCAGGCCTATTCAGGATAAATGTTAGAAGCAGAGTTTGAATATGTCAACATAGATTATACTTTAGTTGGAATTAGTTGAAACTTGGGAATTGGAAATGGCTAGCTAATTTGACAATGTGTATTTAGGCCTCTTGTTCATATTAAGTCCTGTTTTCTTCAAGTAATAATTTCAGCAATTCGAATTCCATGACATTAGCATAAATCACTCGGAGGGCGATTAGCTTATGTCGTGTTGTTCAAATCATGCTTCTTAATTAGTAGTTAAATGGGTAAAATAAAAAGGACCTTAAGTTTGAATGTGAATAATCAATATGCTCATTAGAGTAAGTGAATGCGGGTTTTCTTTGCTAATAAGGTTGTTGACGAATTAACCAATTAGGGCCTTTTATTTATTCTATTTTCTTTTAGAGACAAGAATTAAATAGGAAATCATAGCTCATTTTAGGTTTGTCTTGAATAAAAAATTGAGACGAGCCTCGCCAAATAAAATGCACAAGCTGCGGGGCCCTCAATAAATGGTTATAATAATTGTATAGACTTCGGGATGTGCCGTTTAGCAAAATTTTACGGCCTTCCCCAAAATAATAATACGCTAGCCACTTTAGGTGCGCTTTTAATAATTCACTTTCCTAGACCCGGGTGCATATTTATGTGACCCAAATCCAAATCTCAACGGAGTCGGAATATGTCAACAGCCACGGAAACATTGATGTGACGTGGTTCGAGATGTGTTTTCACGACGTTGCAATTCTCATAAAAATAATAATAAAAGCGGTTCAAAGTTAAAAGTACGTAGATAAAAACATGTATTAAAAATCAGATAATTTAGCTAAATATAACAGTTAAGCGACCGTGCTAAAACTATGGAACTCGGGAATGCCTAACACCTTCTCCCGGGTAAACAGAATTCCTTATCCAGATTTTTGATTCGTAGACTGTAATATGGAATCAATCTTTTCCTTGATTCGGGATTCAAACCGGTGACTTGGGACACCATAAATCTCTCAAATGGCGATTCCAACTTTTAATAATAAATCCCATTTCGATTGTCCTTTAATTGGAAAAACTCCCCTTTGTTACACCCTTCACGGGATGTAGTAGCGGAAAAAGTAGGTGTGATAGCTCTGGCGATTCCACTGGGGAAATATTAACCCAGAACCACTGGTTCAGGGGTAGAAATTCGAGCTTAGAATAATTGTTATATTGGCTTTATTTATTATCCGATTTTTATTACATGTGTGGGCTTTGTGCTAAAATGCTATCTGTTTACCGCTTTAATATTGTTGAATTGTATATAATTGTCTTCGTACGCCACCCCTTCTGAGTCTTCTGAAAGTGGTGCATACGTTCGCGTAGCCCGCTTTTTTATGTAGAAATTTTACAAAATAGAGCGAGGCTGGGCAAGCGACAAGGTCAGGCAGACTTTAGTGCTCCCGGTACATCGCCCCCTCCTCGGCTCGAGCTGTCTGCTTGGGTAAGCCAGGTTAGAACAAAAACCCAGGTTTTGAACCTAGAATAACACAACTTCATGTCGGATTCCTAGTCGGAACGCTTATTTACATCATGTTGCATTCGACTTAGGGGGCGCAATACGGGGGTTGGGTCCGTCTAGGACAGGCAACCTGTAATGAAAAGGACCATCATGCTGCATCCTGTTTGTTTTTACGCATTTATTTGTTTCGGACTGGCATGCTGACCGGCGTTGAACATGAGGAAGAATTTGAAAAGAAGAGGGAAAAATAATAATGGTAGTATGGAGTAATAATTACCTATTTTTGGAATGTCCAAATGATGTTGAAACTCTGCCGAAATTTTGAGGAAAAAAAAAAGAAAAAAAAAAGAAAAAAAAAAGAAAAAAAAAAGAAAAAAAAAGAAAAGAGGAGTTATTTTTTAGTTTGATTTATTTGAAAAACAAAAGAAAAGAATCCTGTTTTCAAAATTAGTTATTTTCTTGGCCCGAACTACGCATGTTTGATTCTCACCGGATGTGAGATACGTAGGCAACCCTCATCGGGTCAAACCTCCCCTTTTTTGCAAAAATAACCAAAAAGATGTGTCAAAATTTTAAATTTTGTAAGTCGGGTGATGCTGTTTTGTCGAAAATAGCCGAATGCTCCCGAAAAGAGCGCCGGAAGGCTGACTTTGCATAAAACAGCCACCTTGGGTCATTTTTCAGTTTTGGGCTGTTTTAGCCAACCCACCCTTAATATCTTCGTCCCTGAAGCGTTGAAATGCCGTGTTGCAAAACCAGGTCTTTACTTTAATATGGAAAACAAGAAAAAGAGTCAGTTAGTCAAAGTGAGTACCGTTTAGATTTTTGTCAAAATAAGCCGAGCCAGCTTCGGCAGTATCTTAAACTGTTGTTGCCGAGATAGCCTTAGAGTATCTTTCACTTGTTGAAAGGCTATTTTCGTAAAAGAACGGACAAGTTTGTGAAGTAATCCTCCTCGGCCTCAAAATTCATGAGAAATTGCGAAGGGGCCATGTTTGCAAAAACGGCCATTGTTGCTAACGCAACAATAAAAGGATCCTTATCCGTTGATTTTAGAAAACTGGTTTCTGCAAAAAGAGTTTACAAGAGTCAACCCTAACCTTAAATCTCCACAGGTACGAATGAATACCATCTAGGAACCCTCGCAAATGGTCATAGAAAGGGCTCAGATGCAGTTACGTAGTTGGTGGGATGATCTAGATGAAGATGGCCATGTTTGGGTGAAAAAGCAGTTGGGTCCCCTGTTAGACATCATGCACATCAAGCCACAGGAAGATCTGATTAAAGATTTGGTGACCTTTTGGGATCCAGTTAACAATATGTTTCGGTTCTCGAATTTCAAACTCATGCCCACCCTAGAAGAAATAGCTGGGGTACATTGTTTTCGGCCAAGAGTTAAGAAAGCAGCAGCTCATATTTCCCAGGGCTTCCTCGGTACACAAATTATTCGATCTTTTGAGAATTAGCAAGCAAATGAGTAACAACCGCGCAAGAAACGGAAGTTGTAAGTTCTACTTATTGTATTACAGGTTCGGAAACTCAGCCGGGTTTGAAACACATGAGAAGGGTTTGAGTAACAAACAAAACAAAAGCACATGGAAGATTCGCCGATGATTTGCTTTCATTGTAGCATTCTTGGGAATTATGGTGTTTCCAAATTCTGAGGGTACAATAAATATTCGTATGGCCAAGATCGCACAGGTTCTCATCGACAAAAAAGATCACACTCTTGTCCCGTTAGTGCTGTCAGATATTTATCGGGCATTAACTTTGTGCAAATCTGGGGTTCAGTTTTTCGAAGGCTGCGGCATTCTTCTTCAGATGTGGATGATCGAACACCTTCGTATGCATCCTAAGTTCATGAGATATGCTTCGGACGGGAACAATTTCATCAAGAAATATGAGGATAGGGTGGAGGATTACAAACCACAAGAGGGGTTTGAAGCATGGGTTTCCTACTTGAGAAAATTGAGAGCAGATCAAGTTGAATGGACCACAGGGTGGCTCCCAATAACAGAAATCATCTACATGACTGCTTCGAAAGGCTACCTGATGTTGATGGGAGGAAGAAGTATACAACCATATGCGCCACAAAGAGTGCTGAGACAACTCGGAAGATACCAGGTGATACCTGAAGAGGTAGACCTGAGCACTCAAGTCATTGAACTACACCCAGAGGCAATGATCCCCGAGGCTTTAGTACAAAGAGATTGGCACTATTGTTGGTATCTAAAAAGTAACACCTCAGTACCAGACCCGACTAAAGGCGAGGTTGATCCCGATTATGCCATATGGTTTAGGAGGAGCTTTCATGTGAACAATGAACCGTTACCCGAACCCGAGCCCGAACCTATGAGGCCTGCCAAAAGGCCCCACATTCAAGCTTTTGATGACAAAATTCAAGAAAGGTTAGCTTAGGGGGAAAAGGAAAGAGAATATCGGGCCACCATCCATGATCTGCGAGAAGAGCTGAGAAATATCACCTTCAACCACGGTTTGCAGGCACAAGAGGCCAAGGGTGAAAGAAAAGGACTGGTTCAGGAAAATAAGGTTCTCAGGGCCCAGGTTCGACAGTTGAAAATAGCAGCTAAAAATCCGGGCCGAAGCGGGAAAGATGAAAGGCTCATTTATAGCCTTACTCAAAAGGTGCGTGACTATGAAGATGTCCTTGAGAAAGCTAAGTCTGAATTAGCAAAGACACAAGAGAGATTAACAAAAAATGCCGAGGGGCGTGTAGCCCTCATTCAACAGATGAAAGAAAGATATGAAAGAGGGGCCGCGGGATGGGAAACGACGATTAGCAACCTCGAAGGTGAAATGGCTAAACAAGTCAAGAGATTCAAAACCGAAAGAGAACATTGTTACGCCATAATGGACCGGTTGGAAGCAGATCTACACCACTTGCAAAAACAAAATCACACTGCCACCCAGGTGTTAGAGGCTAGATCCCAATAGATCGATCGCCTACTGCGAGAAAAAGGCGTTATAAAAGATAGGGTCGAAAATATTTCTAACTACATCACGATGAAGTGCTACGAGTGTGAAGACATGACAAGATCCATGTTTTTTGCCACTGTAATGATCGTCGTCCGGCAGATAATGGAAGAGCTCTATCGGCTCCAAGATGACATAGCAAGCAGGCCCGCTGCAAGGCTAGGAAGTGTTCCAAGGGCAGGGTTGGAGGCATTGATGTTTTCTTGATTACCTTTCCCTTTCGAGTCTGTATTTTTTTTTTAGAATGCATGTTTCGAGTCTGTTGTTTTGTCCCTAGAAAAGACATGTCCCGAGCCTTAGAGTCTCAGAAAGTATGTTATTAGGTCCTTCTGTAATTCAGTGTTAATGAAAATTTGAAAACCCCAAAAATTTGCTCTTTTGTTTTTGCATTTACTTTAGAACTACGCACTGTCTGATTCATACGGGGACCTGATACGTAGGCCCTCAACATAAGATTCGACCACCACCATTAAAGAGAAAAGAAAAGAGGGGAATAATAGAAAAACGAGAAAGAAAGAAATAAAGGAAATAAAGGAAAGTTTGGGGCACACATGTAAGAAGCCGGGATGATGCATGCAGCCGAGCAAATGCATAATAGAGGCGAATAACTGTATAGGTGCATTCATGCCAATGTGCGGTTATCCAATGTGTTAAAACCCTAACGCTAATAAAGTTTGTTACATCCAGTTTCATACAGTTAGCTTGTTAGAACATACTGGCAGATTACCATTATCGGACAAGATCTAAAGGGCCCATACCGAAAAGCATGTCTAACTCGGAGAAAAGCATTGAGAAGGAAAAGACGGAAAATCAAATGCTGAAGGAGGAAGTAGATAAGTTGAGACAAGAGATGAAAGAAATGCACCTAGCCTGGGCTAGGGTGCAAAAAGTGCCATTCCCTCCCGCTACTCCTACTATCCCACCGATACACACGCCGGAATACCCTCCCCCCGGTCCATCAACCAGTTTCCCAGTTCACCAATACTATCAGGGGAGAAGTACCTACGATGTCCAGGCTCCACCACCCAATCAGAACCCCCCTCCACCAGTTGTCCTTGTTTTCGTGGCACCCCCACCAGCCACACTATAAAGATCATCAGTGAGCCGCTATTTCAGGCTCTCGATAACCAATATTATCCCCCTGAACCTACCTTCAAAGCACCAGAGCCACATACTTATAATCCTCATTTTGAAATCTCGGCGGAAACTGAGAGGCCAGCTAAGAGTTCGGAGCAGGATGAAGTGCTTCACAAAGTGAAAAGCCTGGAGCAACCCTTCAGGAATATGCATGGATTGGGCAGCCAGGTCAGTGTGGCCTACAAAGATCTGTGTCCTTTCCCCGATGTTCAATTACTGGCGGGTATCAAGATGCCAAAGTTTGATCTATACGAGGGACATGGTGATCCGATGGCAAATCTACGAGGCTTCTGCAGCAAGATGAGAGGGGCCGGTGGGAAGGATGAGCTGTTGATAGCCTATTTTGGTCAGAGTTTAAGCGGGTCTGCACTAGAATGGTATACGAGGCAGGATCCTAGCAGGTGGTATACCTGGGACGATCTAGCACAAGCATTTGCAGGTCACTTCCAGTATAACCTTGAGATCATCCCTGACCATCTCACACTGTTAAAACTTGAGAAGAAGCCCGGAGAGAGCTTCAGGGAGTTCGGGTTCCGTTGGAGGGAACAGGCGGCGAGAGTCGATCCGCCAATGAGGGAAGGTGAAATGGTGAACTACTTTTTGCAGACTTTGGAGCCGACTTACTTTGGTCACCTAGTGACATCAGTTGGTAAATCTTTCAATGAGATCGTAAAGAGGGGCGGCATGATTGAAGAAGGACTCAAGTCCAACAAATCATGAGTTACTCGGTGATCAAGGCTACCACATAGGCTATCCAGAGCGGCACAGGAGGTGCGCTCGGGAAAGAAGAGAGAAGAAGTCGCAACAGTTGAAGCAGGCACTTGGTCCAGATCTAGAGGTCTTTCACCCTACTACAGCCCAGACCCCACCGCCCAAATTACCCATACACTCCATATAGCCCTCCACAACCCTACTACTCAGAGCCATATTTTTCCGTCCATCAGGCCCAAACATATACTCAGCCTCCGGCCCACCCGCAATGGCGTGCGCTGGCTCTCCAAAATACATATCCACCTCCACAAAACACTTATCCACCCCCGAGGGCCTATAGAAACCCGTCAGGGTCAGGTTTCCGTGGGAATCAAGGTTTCAAGAATAAGAGAGTGCAGAGGCCAAGAAAATTTACCCTGCTGGGAGAAACCTATACTACTCTTTTCCACAAATTGAGGCAGCTAGGCCTGTTGAATCCCATTGAGCCCAAATTGCCAAATCCCCTTCCCAGAAATCTGGACCATTCAGTGAGCTGTGAATATTGTTCGGGGCCCCCGGACATGATACTGAAAAATGCTGGAAGTTGAAGACTGCAGTGCAAGACCTTATTTATACAAGCAGGATCGAGGTTCAGGCTCTAGAAGCACCAAACATCAATCAGAATCTGCTGCCAACGCACCATGAGACCCACATGATCGAACTTGTGCATAAGGGAGGGGAGCTTAAGAAGCCCTCATAAACAGTAAAGATGATCCGGGCCAGTGAAGCCAGTCCCAAGGAAAAACTAGCCAATGAGAAGGCAGTGGTACAACTAAGAAGTGAAGATACCAAGCCAGTTGCGGTGAGGGGGAAAGGGTCGTCTATCGATGCGACGAAACCAAAACCAGTCAAGGTAGTGATTCAAGGGGTGTCAAGCAAACCCGTGGTGGTAAAAGGGGCTCACTCAAAACCGGTTGTTATCCAGCCAGTATTGCAGTTACCAATAATCAGTGAGAAGGAAGTGCCATGGAGTTACAATCAAGTGACAGTGATGTATAAGGGAAAAGAAGTTATGGAAGAAGTGTCCGAAACCCAAGGTCTAACTTGTTCAGCAAGGTGTTTTTCTCCCGCAGAGTTGAGACGGACCAATCCAGTAGCAACAAAGAATCCAGTTACTGAGCAAGAGGCGAAAGAGTTTTTGAAGAAGATGAAGGTGTAGGATTACTCTATTGTGGAGCAGCTGAGGAAGACCCCGACAAAGATCTCATTGCTATCATTATTGATCCATTCCGACAAGCACCGCTGGGCGTTGATGAGAATTTTGAACGAAGCCCATGTGCTGGATAAGATTTCTGTGAACCATATGGAGAAAATAGCAAGCAAGATTTTTGAGGTAAACGGGGTAACATTTTCCGACGATGAGTTGCCCGTGGAGGGTACAGAACATAATAGAGCTCTCTATTTGACCGTGAAGTGTGAAGACTCGGTAGTCACTCGAGTATTAATTGATAATGGGTCTAGTGCCAATATTTGTCCTTTGTCCACCTTGGATAAACTGAAGGTTGATAATGACAGAATTCACAAGTACAACATCTGCATTCGAGGGTTTGATGGGGGTGGCACAGACACAGTGGGTGACATCATACTTGAATTGACAATTGGTCCGGTCGAATTCACCATGGAGTTCCAAATGATAGACGTCGCAGTATCATATAATCTTTTGTTGGGGCGACCATGGATTCATGCTGCCAAAGCAGTGCCTTCTACACTACATCAGATGGTCAAGTTCGAGTGGGATATACAAGAGATCATAGTGCATGGGGAAGACAATACATACACCGTGAGCGATGCCATCGTGCCCTTCATAGAGACTGATGACGACAAGGGACCATGGGTTTACCAGGTTTTCGATACGGTTTCAGTGGAAAAAATTCCTGAGGGAGAAAATATCCCACTTCCCAGGATAGCAACTGCAACTGTCATGGTAGCCTCAGAGATGTTGAAGAACGGGTCTGTGCCAGGCAAAGGAGACAAGAGATCGTAGTGCATGGGGAAGACAATACATGCACCGTGAGCGATTCCATCGTGCCCTTCATAGAGACTGATGACGACAAGGGACCATGGGTTTACCGGGTTTTCGATACGGTTTCAGTGGACAAAATTCCTGAGGGAGAAAACATTCCACTTCCCAGGATAGCAGCTGCAACTGTCATAGTAGCCTCGAAGATGTTGAAGAACGGGTTTGTGCCAGGCAAATGTTTGGGGGCTGATCTTCAGTGTATTGTTCAGCCAGTTTCTTTGCCCAAGAATCTGGATACCTTTGGATTAGGTTTCAAGCCCACAGTGGTGGATGTGCGATGGGCCAAAAAGATGAAGAAAAAGACATGGGTCCTTCCCAAGCTGATCCCACACTTGTCCCGATCTTTTGTCAGGCCGAGCATCAAAAAGCAGTTGTTGTCCAAGGTTACAGGGCCACTGATTGGTATGAATGGGGATTTGGATGAAGGTTTTAAAAGATTATTTGCCGAAGTCAACATGGTAGAAGCTGGGGAAAGATCCAGCAAGGCAGACGTGCAGTTTGTGGGGCCTAAGGCCAAGGTCAACAATTGTATGGCTACTCCTCTTCCCATGCGGAGGGAGTCTTGGTAGTAGGCTTTGATTTTCCTTCATGTTTAGCTGGACTATTCCAAGGTTGTAGTCCAATTTTCTTTTATTTCTCAAAGTGTGAAACCTTGTTATCCCGTACTTCAATCAATGAAAGTTTCTTCTTTACTCTTTGTTTTATTTTGATTTTGTTTTCTTCTTTTCTTTTTTGAACAGTTCTCTTTATACTGGTCTTAATTACATGGCATGCACGACGGATCTTCAACCTAGTCTAAAAAATAATCTAATTCTGAACTGGTAGTATAAGAGGTAGAATATGATGATAAGTCGGAATACGACGAGGATGAAGCCTTCGAAGAAATTAATAGATAATTAAGCCAATTTGAAGAGAAAGCCAAGCCCAACTTAAATGACACGGAAGCCATTAATCTGGGGGATGCGGATAACGTCCGGGAAACTAAAATAAGTAGTAACATTGAACCAAACATCAGGGAAGAATTAGTCAGAGCACTTGTTAAGTTCAAGGATGTTTTTTCATGGTCATACGACAACATGCCGGGTTTAAGCACCGATTTAGTGATTTATAAATTGCCCACTGACCCGGCATGCCCTCCCGTTAAGTAGAAATTGAGGAAGTTCAAAACCGACATGAGTGTGAAGATTAAGGAAGAAGTAACCAAACAACTGAATGCAAAGGTTATTCGGGTTAATCAATATCCTAGTTGGTTGGCTAATGTGGTGCCAGTGCCGAAGAAAGATGGAAAAATTAGGGTATGTGTTGACTAACGCAATCTGAACAGGGCAAGCCTAAAGGATAACTTCCCGTTACCCAACATCCATATCTTGATCGATAATTGTGCCGGACGTGAGATCGGGTCTTTTGTGGATTGCTATGCTGGGTATCATCAGATTCTGATGGATGTGGAAAATGCATAAAAGATGGCTTTCATTACGCCGTGGGGAACTTATTGCTATCGGGTAATGCCATTTGGTTTGAAGAATGCTGGAGCCACGTACATAAGGGCAGTGACTACCATGTTTCATGATATGATACACAAAGAAATTGAGGTATACGTGGATGATGTGATTATAAAATCCAGGCATCAGGCAGATCACGTAAGAGACCTAAGGAAGTTTTTCAAAAGACTTCGGAAGTACGATATTAAGCTGAACCCTGCTAAATGTGCATTTGGTGTTCCATCTGGAAAGCTGTTGGGATTCATAGTCAGTAGGTGAGGCATTGAGTTAGACCCGTCAAAGATCAAATCCATTCAGGAGTTGCCACCTCCAAAGAACAAATCCGAGGTGATGAGTTTGTTGGGAAGGTTAAATTACATCAGTAGGTTTATCGCTCAACTCACCGCGACTTGTGAACCCATTCTTCGGTCACTGAAGAAATATGCTGCAATAGAATGGACGAAGGAGTGTCAGAAGGCATTTGATCAGATTCAAGGGTATTTATCAAATCCGCCTGTGCTAGTTCCACCCGAGCCAGGAAGGCCATTGATTCTCTACCTAACGGTCTTGGAGAATTCAGTTGGTTGTGTACTGGGGAAACACGATATCACAGGAAGGAAGGATCAGGCCATCTATTATCTCAGCAAGAAGTTTACGGTTTATGAGGTTAAGTACACTCAACTTGAGAAGACATGTTGCGCCCTAACTTGGGTGGCACAGAAGTTGAAGCATTATTTGTCATCTTATACTACTTACCTCATATCTCGTCTGGACCCATTGAAGTATATTTTCCAGAAGCCTATGCCCACAGGGAGATTGGCGAAGTGGCAAATATTACTCACGGAATTCGACATCATCTATGTGACGAGGACAGCAATGAAAGCCCAAGCATTGGCCGAGAATCCAGTCGATGAAGAATATGAGCCATTGAGGACGTATTTTCCTGATGAAGAAGCGATGCATGTCGATGAGCTGGAGTTGATTGAAGAACCAGGATGGAAGCTTTTCTTTGATGGGGTTGCAAATGCGAAGGGAGTTGGAATAGGAGCGGTACTTATTTCCGAAATAGGGCATTATTATCTTGTTACGGCTCAGCTGCGTTTCTATTGTACCAACAACATGGCTGAGTATGAGGCATGCATTTTAGGCTAGCGGTTAGCTGCAGACATGGATGTCCAGGACGTCTTGGTCTTGGGAGACTCGGACCTCCTGGTTCATCAGATTCAAGGTGAATGGGAAACACGGGATTTGAAGCTCATACCATATCGACAATGTTTGCACGATATGAGTAAGCGGTTTCGATCAGTGGAGTTCAGGCACATCCCAAGAGTTCATAATGAGGTTGCTGATGCTTTGGCCACTTTAGAATCAATGTTGCACCACCCAGACAAAATTCATGTTGACCCGTTGCATATTCAGGTTCGTGATCAGCATGCTTATTGTAACATGATAGAGGAAGAAATGGATGGCGAACCATGGTTCTATGATGTCAAGGAGTACCTCAGGATGGGGATATATCCGGAGCAGGCCACAGGAGATCAAAAGAGAGCCATTCGGTGGTTGGAAAATTGATTTTTCCTCAGTGGGTGAGTGTTGTACAAAAGAACACCGGACTTGGGATTTTTGAGGTGTATAGATGCTAGTCAAGCCACGACAGTCATGACAGCGGTGCATTCAGGAGTTTGCGGGCCACACATGAGCGGATATGTATTGGCAAAGAAGATTTTTCGAGCAGGATATCATTGTCTCACTATGGAGTGAGATTGTATCAGTTTTGTGCGTAAATGCCATCAATGCCAGATACATGGAGATCTGATTCATTCTCCGCCAACAATTACACACAATGTCAGCACCGTGGCCTTTTGTTGCATGGGGTATGGATGTCATTGGACCTATCGAGCTGGCAGCTTCCAATGGTCATAGGTTAATTCTAGTGACCATTGATTATTTTACCAAGTGGGTTGAGTCTAACACTTTCAAGTCGGTAACCAAGAAAGCAGTGGTGGATTTTGTTCGTTCCCATATCATCTGTAGATTTGGGATCCTAAAGGTGATCATCACGGATAATGGTGCTAATCTTAACAGTATTTTGATGAAAGAAGTATGTCAACAGTTCAAGATTACACACCATAATTCTACCCTGTATCATCCTAAGGCGAATGGAGCGGTTGAGGCCGCCAACAAGAATATAAAGAAGATATTGAGGAAGATGGTAGAAGGGTTCAGACAATGGCATGAAAAGTTACCATTTGCATTGTTGGGTTATCGCACTACTGTTCGTACTTTAGTAGGTGCGACTCCTTATTTGTTGCTATACGAAACTGAAGCAGTGATACCAACGGAAGTTGAAATTCCGTCTCTCCGAATTGTCGCTGAGGCTGAGATTGATGATGATGAATGGGTCAAATCCCGATTGGAGCAGTTGAGCTTGATTGATGAAAAGAGATTGGCAGCGGTATGTCATGGCCAATTATATCAAAAGAGGATGGCAAGAGCATATAATAAGAAGGTGTGTCCCAGGAAATTTGAAGTGGGGCAGCAAGTGTTGAAACGGATCCTTCCACACCAGGCCGAAGCAAAGGGAAAGTTCGCCCCGAATTGGCAAGGACCATTCATTGTGACCAGGTGCTGTCCAATGGCGCTTTATGTTTGACAGATATTGAAGGAAGATGTATAGACATGACTATCAATTCTGACGCATTCAAGAGATATTATGTATGATTTCTTTTGGTTGTAATTGTTTTCGTTTGTTTGTACTTGGTATTGTATCGGAGAGTGAAATGACAGAGGCAATTTGCTCTTCTATCCAAACACTTTAACCCTTGCTTCCCATATTGAGCCTTATTTATTCTTTCATGCCCCTCTTTTGGAATCAGTAATGAAAATGATAACAAAAAAAAAATAAAAAACAAAAGAAAGTAACAAGAAAACAAAGGAAATGAGAACTACATTTGACCTGATTTCTCGAAAAGGATACGTAGGCGCCTCAAGGCTCGGTCATAGTGTAACAAAAGTCGAAAGATCCCCAAGCAAGAAAACTGGGGCAGAAGTTATGTTTTAAATTTTGGGAAAGAAATTTGATTCCAGGAGTTGTAACGTTTTACCCATCAAGATTATTTTCAAACTCATGCTACCCTTTTTCTTTCAAGCCATATACCAAGAATTTCAATCCCCGGCTGGTGTCCCAAAAAGACTTCTCGATCAGTATCTGAGAAGTACCAAGTCAAGCGAATGGAAGTCGGGTATAACACTCTGATCCCCAGCGGAAAGAGGATCACAAACTGAAGGGAATTGATAGCCAAAGAATCCTCAGCAGAGAAAGGCTTATCGGTAACACTCCAATCCCCAGTTGAAAAAGATAAAATGAGAGTGTCTTATCGGTGAAAACCTTCACAGGCACCATAAGGCGACGAAAGTTGAGAGAAAATAAAATGAGAGAGTCTTATCGGTGAAAACCTTTACGAGCACCATAAGGCGATGGGAGTTGAGAGAAATGAGAGAGTCTTATTAGTGAAAACCCCTCGAAGGGCACTATGAGGTGACAAGGAGTTAAAAGGGGGCAAACAAGATAAGATCGACGGAAAGGATCCGTCGAGGCATCAAGCAAGAACAAAGATGTTGATTCAGCGAAATTTGGGTTACGAGGCCTTTTGAAATGCAAAGTATGGCCATCAGAAAGTTTGATTGATATAAATAGACTAGGTTGGTTAATCCAGAATGTACGACATGATCATTGGGATCGGTTATACCGTTCAGATAAGTTCTTTTCATTTTTCTTCTCCCTAGTTGTTCAGAAAGACTTTTCTGTTTCTATCTCTTAAAGTCATCATTTTTCATTTCTTTTGTTAAAAGATTTTTCAGTGGTAGTTTGTCTTTAAGAAGGATTTTCAGAGCCTACTACCAGTTTTCGATATGGTGTAATGTGAAATTTGGATAGGACTGGCCGAAGATAAGCGTAATGGAACAAGAAAGATGTCGTTGTAAGACCAGGAGGAATATCATCCCCAGCAAAATAATATCATCCCCAGCAAGTTTTGATAGTGTAAGGGAACGCAGAGCAGGGAAAGGGAAAAGGAAAAACTATCCCCATCAGGAGTGGCACAACCACTCACCACGTTTTAAACTAACAAATTTTCTTTGGAGCAGGTAAAGGAAATGGCATTGATGGTGGAAAGGCATGCCACGAGGAAGATTACCAAACTGGGGCAGAAAATTTTCTTCCATGTTGAAAATTTTCTTGAAATTGGGTGCCCATCGGGGGAACAAGGAAAGTCAGATGACACAAGGGAAGTGTTCTAAGAACCAGTGTTATCCCCAACAGTGTTGAAAGAAAGAAAATAACAAGTTTTAAGGAAGAAAGTTGTATCCCCAGCGGACAGAACAAAAGGGTGAAACTTGAGCAAAAGGCCAGTGTCGTTCCCAACAATTCTCAGAAGAATGAAGCACCAATCTTGAAGGAATGAAAATTCCCCGGCAGTGTTATCCCCAGCAGTTAAGAGGGAAACACGAGTTTTGAGGGAAGCAGTTCTAAAAGGACGTTGAAATCGGGAGCCCACCCGTATAACAAAGGAATACATTTTATGTTGAAGTTTGAAGTCAGGAGCCCGCCTGGAAAATGGAGGCGTTATCATGTTAAGTTGTCGAAGTCAGGAGCCCGACTGGAGAATGGAGGCATTATCATTTTAAGTTGTTGAAGTCAGGAGCCCGCCTGGAGAATGGAGGCGTTATCATTTTAAGTTGTTGAACTCAGGAGCCCGCCTGGAGAATGGAGGCGTTATCATTTTAAGTTGTCGAACTCAGGAGCCCGCATGGAGAATGGAGGCGTTATCATTTAAAGTTGTCGAAGTCAGGAGCCCGCCTGGAGAATGGAGGTGTTATCATTTTAAATTGTTGAAGTCAGGAGCCCGCCTGGAGAATAGAGGCGTTATCAGTTTTAAAAAAGTTGTTGGTTGAAGTCAGTAAGGCGGAGAATTACAACAAAAATCCCCAGCATAAATCCAAATTCAGAAATCAGAAGGAAGGCAACAATGGTCAGTTCAAGCTTCGAAAGGAAAATAATTCGAAGAAGGAAATAAGTAGTTCAAGTTCGGCAATCGAGAGATGCCGACAAGTCAAGAAACATCTGAGGAAACACGAGAGCAAACAAGGCAACAAGAAACACAAGAGCAATTTGAAGATCTAGATAAGATTTTACAATTCATAGACTAGTTTAGTCTAGCTTCTTATTTTTTTGTATTAGCATGGTGTAATAAGGAGGTCGGTAGTCAGTAGCAGCAACAGCAACAGCAACAGCAGTAACAGCAAGATCACAACTTCATGGTATTCCCAGCTACCAAAACTTCCCGAACTACATTGACCTGATTTCTTTTTTAGCCAAGGATATGTAGGAAACCTCTGAAGCAAAGGTTCGTTCAAATCTTTCAAAAATGCTTCACACGGGGTACTCGAACGGGCAAAAATCGCTCGTATCCACTCACTTTATCTTTGCGCGAAAACTCTTCGTGTTTCCGGGCAAAGAGGGGCAGCTGTGAGCACGTAATTTTTGCCTTATAGGAAAATTACTCTCAAAATTTCAAAAATAAAATAGTTTTGTGTTCTGTGTGATTTTTGTGCATTTTTGTGTTATTTTTTTTTTGTCTGTGCGTGTTTATTTGTTAAATTAATAAAAATACAAAGAAATATGTCACATTTGCATTTAGGATTTATTAGGAGTAATTAAGTTGGTTTTATAAAGATAAAAATCATAAAAATAATGTGCTTCGCGTTTAGGGTCTAGTTGTGTGATTTTATTTTTAATTGGTATTTAAATTGTGTTGATAATTGTTATTAGGAATTAATTAGAATTTTTATGTGGTTTATAATTTAATTTAGAACTTTAGCTTTATTAATTAGGAATTAAAAATGGAAATAAAGAGAAAAACGGACTGGGTTTGTTTTAATTTGGGCCAAAACCAGGCCCAAAACCTCATCCTTCACCGGTCTAGACCAGCTAGCCTCAGAGACGGGCAAAACGACGTAGTATGATATTGAAACTATGTCGTTTCGTCGTCTAAGATCTCAGCCAACCATATAAGTACCAACAATTGAGATCTCATCTCCCTTACCCGTCTAAACGACCCGATCCATCCCCACGCCCGATCTGCCCCATCACCCTCCAAACGACGTCGTTCCCATGTTAATGATCAATCTAGACCGTTGATCTCATCAGATCAAATGACCAGGATTCATTTTCCCCTTGAGTATATATTCCTAATCCCTTGCCCCTCCCCCCAAGCCAAACACCCCACCTTCGTCGTCTCTGGGCCATCAAAGACAAATATACCTCCGCCTTGCTCCATCGCCCTCCGCCCACCGGAAATCGCCTCACGATGATTCCAGTGGCCCAAACGCCCTCATATTTACACCATCGAACCCCCATGACCTGCCCGTCCCAACCCCCATAACAGCTAACATCGAATCCTCATATATCTCTTCGAATATCAGAAAAAAAAATAGCCAGAAAACCTAATCTATCTAATAGCCGCAAACTCACACCCCTTGACCACTAGACCTCCCTCACCACTAGGACACTTTTGGTTTTCGTTGAATCAAACCAAGATTCGTCGAATATCAATTTTGACTACATAAACCCTAGCGCAGCCACAAAATTCCTTGGTGGCGGTGTCAAACCTAGACGGTCCCAAGGTTACACCCTTCAACCACCTGAGCCTCCCCATTCCCACTACCCTAACAGCTTTCTTCGAATCAACACCAAAGGGTTCGAATCTTCGATCAGAGAATCGACCAGGAAACTTTAACTCTAAGACTAAGGAAAAATCGAAGAAATTGAGGTCGTAGTCGACCTTAGTCGAATGTTCTCAGGCGAGAACATTCGCTTAAGGTTCACATCGATCTCAAATCAGAAGCAGAGGATCGAGTTCAAGTTAGAGCACCAAAATTTTGATTTCCAGTTCATCCGGTGAGTCCCCGTGTTATTTTTCTTCAGAGTTCCACTTGAATGTGTTTCTACCCCTCTACTTCTTTTTCTGTTTGTGCATTTTGTTAGTTTGAACTGATTAACTGGTAATTAATTGTCAATAATGTCTTTTGCCGCAATTAGACATAAATTTTCCCATTCTAAGTTTCATTTGAAATTAGAAATGTCTGCTCATTTGATGATTGTGCTAAAATCAAAGGACAATAGTGTTTGTGTGTTGTTTCTCTGATTGTCATTTGATTTTGAACCAGTTTCATAGGTCCTTGTTTGAGTCTGTGACCATTCTTTATCATTGGTTTAATTGCATTCATTTTATTCTATTGGTATGACGTTTGATTCACATTAATGAATTCAATAATCGATTTGAATAACCAAATAGTTCTAACTGTGATTTGTCCCTCTTTGAACTTGGGTAATGAGTGGTGTGTCACAGAGATTTTCAGGGGTAATTTGGGAATAAAACTTGAAGAATTATCTAATTGTTCTTTCCACTAAGGACCATTTAAGTTAAACTAATACCTTAGTGGAGAACATGGCATAATAGTATGTGATGGGTTAAAGGTGAATGATTAATAAATATACTACCCATAACTTTGAATTAAAAAAGGACACAAGACACATAATAGTGGGAATATCAGGGAATATCATGGCTGAAAAATGATTTCCTAATGTTCTAAGTGTGGGAACAGGTTGGAAAGAGGGGTTGTAATTAGCACATAAATAGAGGGGGAGGCAGTCAGTCTAAGGGGTCTTTTTTGGTAGAAAAATCAGGGCTTTTGGAAATCTGAAAAAGGTCAGAATTGAGAGTTGAAAAATTTGAGAGCTGAGCACCCCACTGCTTCATTGAAGCCTCTCTTTTGCTTCATTGATTTCATTTTGCTGATTCAAATACACTAAGACTGATCCTAAATAACTCTAGTGTATCTTTGAGTTTATCTGGCTTGTGTTGATAATGTTGTGGGTTAAGCTCTTTTTCTGTTGGTACTGGGGATCATTGATTCACTCCTGAAGTTGAAACTAGTGTTTGTCTGGTCAAAAGTTGATTCCTGGACTGCTTTTCTACTACTTTATGATTGAAGTTGGTTTCGAGTTGGGTTTTATTTTGGGTGTTGAGTATTTGCTGTTGGTTTTCAGTTGGTGTTGTTCATCTGTTACTGTTCCATTGCTGTTGTGGTTGTTATTACTGGGTTGTTGCTAGTGTATTGCTGATATTGCTGTGCTATTGCTGTTGCTGATCCTCTTCTTCCTCTTCCTTGGATTCCATTTCCAGGTACACATTTTCGAGACTGGCCTGATGTAACTTCAAATTGAAATGTTGAATTAAAAGGCTCAACTATTTGCCTATTGGAGTGTGTGTTCAAATATTGTATTAGAATATAAATTAGGAGATATGTACATGTCTATGCTCATCTTATATCTGTATTTACATTGTATAACTATGCTGGAAATTGGACTATGGTTAGACCGATTCTGATTGCTATGATAATTAATTGATATTAGCCTGTCAATTAGTTTAGGGATCTTGTATTGTGATAACTGTTTGGACTGTTTTTTTTTAAGGATGGAATTTTAAACTAAGTAGATAGCTTGTGGATGCTATATCCAGTAGTGGTAATCTAAAAATGTAGTGTTATGTTGTTAATGTTGGCTCAAATCAGTAAAGCAGGAGATAAGCAGAAACTAGAAACCAACCCAGGTCTATTCAGGATAAATGTTAGAAGTAGAGTTTGAATATGTCAACATAGATTATACTTTAGTTGGAATTAGTTGAAACTTGGGAATTGGAAATGGCTAGCTAATTCTACAATGAGTATTTAGGCCTCTCATTCATATTAAGTCCTGTTTTCTTCAAGTAATAATTTCAGCAATTCGAATTCCATAACGTTAGCATAAATCACTCGGAGGGCGATTAGCTTATGTCGTGTTGTTCAAATCATGCTTCTTAATTAGTAGTTAAATGGGTAAAATCAAAAGGACCTTAAGTTTGAACGTGAATAATCAATATGTTCATTAGAGTATGTGAATGCAGGTTTTCTTTGCTAATAAGGTTGTTGACGAATTAATCAATTAGGGCCTTTTCTTTATTCTATTTTATTTTAGAGACAAGTATTAAATAGGAAATCATAGCTCATTTTAGGTTTGTCTTGAATAAAAAATTGAGATGAGCCTCGCCAAATAAAACGCACAAGCTGCGGGGCCCTCAATAAATGGTTATAATAATTGTATAGACTTTGGGATGTACCGTTTAGCAAAATTTCACAGCCTTCCCCAAAATAATAATACGCTAGCCACTTTAGGCGCGCTTTTAATAATTTACTTTCCTAGACTCGGGTGCACATTTATGTGACCGAAATCCAAATCTCAACGGAGTCGGAATGTGTCAACAGCCACGGGAACATTGATGTGACGTGGTTCGAGATGTGTTTTCACGACGTTACAATTCTCATAAAAAATAATAATAAAACCGGTTCAAAGGTAAAAGCACATAGATAAAAACATGTATTAAAAATCAGATAATTTAGCCAGATATAACAGTTAAGCGACCGTGCTAGAACCACGGAACTCGGGAATACCTAACACCTTCACCCGGGTTAACAAATTCTTATCCAGATTTCTGATTCGTAGACTGTAATATGAAATCAATCTTTTCCTCGATTCGGGATTCAAACCGGTGACTTGGGACACCATATATCTCTCAAGTGGCGATTCCAACTTTTAATAATAAATCCCGTTTCGATTGTCCTTTTATTGAAAAAACTCCCCTTTGTTACACCCTTCACGGGATGTAGTAGCGGAAAAAGGAGGTGTGACACAGGCATTACAGAGTTCGTTCTTGAGCGCTGATTTCCTTACAGACAAGGCGGACAAGGAGAGACGAGGTAGCTGTCGACGTCCACAACCTCGTTTCTTCCTTATCTTCTGTATTTTCATTTATCTTCAGACTATGTTTCTAGTTCCAGACTTGTAGTATTTTAGAAAACTCTGTAGTAGCTCGTGACTTGTGACACCCCGATTTCGGGCTGGATTCGGGATGGTATCCCTGTTTATCACTTTTATTCTGCATTTGTGGTTACATTATCCGTGTTTTAGACTATTACATACTAAATGTTTGATAAAAATAAGGTGTGATTGTTCCGTTGGCTGGCCTTGTCTTCACGAGAGGAGCCATCACGACCGGGTGGGAATTGGGTGATGATAAGTTCGTATCAGAGCCTAGGTTACTAGGTCTCACGAGTCATGAGCAGGTTTAGTAGAGTCTCGCGGATCGGTACGGAGACTTCTGTATTTATCCTCGAGAGGCTGCAGAGACCTTAGGAAAACTTTACATTCTTGAAATTCTTGTCGTGAGACTTTGTTGATCCGAGAACTAAACTTCTGTGTTCTATTCTCTCGCAGATGGCGAGGACCCGTGCTACAGGATGAGACGGACAACCACCGGTACCACCTACTGAGGGCACTAGAGGCCGTGGACGCGGTCGTGGTCGTGGTAGGGGCATAGCCGCGAGGGAAGCACCTGTTGCTCCACCAGTTGCCCTGGCTTAGGATCAAGCCCCAGCTGCAGACACTCCAGTAACACATGTTTATGCACCGGGAATGACCATTGTGATTCTGGGTCTCCAGGAGACCTTGGCACAGATACTATCAGTTTGCACTAGCTTAGCCCAGGTAGTTTCAGCCACTACTACATCAGCTAATTCTCAGGCAGGGGGAGGAAGTCAGACCCCTACTGCTCGTACACCGGAGCAGGTGGTGCAGGCTTTACAGACACCGGGAGCAGCTACAGCTCAGCCGGTTATGCCAGTTCAGGATTTTGTGGTTCCAGCTATGCCACACGATGAGCAGCATCGTCTCGAGAGGTTCAGTGGGCTCCAGCCTCCAGTTTTCAGTGGTGCTCAGGGCGAGGATGCCTAGGGATTTCTAGACAAGTGTCAGCGTATGCTTCGGATGGTAGGGATTTTGGAGTCCAGCAGAGTAGCATTCACCGCATTTTAGTTCACTGGGCTGCCTTCACATGGTGGGAGGTATATGAGCGGCGTAGGCCGGCAGGTGCAGCACCTTTGTCATGGCAGGAGTTCTCCACTATCTTTTTGGAGAAGTGGGTACCACAGTCTCAGAGAAAGGAGCTGCGTAGGCGATTCAAGTGGCTTCGACAGGGGGACATGACTATGACCCAGTATGAGGCGAGATTTTCTGAGCTAGCCCATCATGCCTCCTGGATAGTTCCGACCGATATAGAGAGGATTAAGAGGTTTGTAGATGGACTTAACTATCACTTTCGTGTTCTGATGACTCGAGAGAGAGTTCTGGGTATTTCCTTTTAGGATGCAGTTGATATTACTCGTGATATTGAGACGGCTCGCCGTCAGGACAGAGAGGAGAGGGAGGCCAAGAGGCCTCGAGTTTCTCGTCCGTCTAGGGGTAAGTTCCAGCAGGCTAGAGGTCGTTCATACAGGCCTCCTCAGTCAGCTCGCTCTGATTATCGTGGGTCATCTTCCGGCCGAGGTTAGCAGGGTTAACAGCAGATTCAGCCATCTCTTAGCACTCTTCTGGCATAGGGTTCATCACGAGCTCCATCTGTTCAGGGTTCCTCCAGACCGAGTGCGTCAGCCAGTCACTCTGGCGTGCGGGGTTCCTTTCAATCCCATTCTTCAGCACCCGGGAGCTGTTATGAATGCGGGGAGTTTGGGCACATGTGGAGGCAGTGTCCTTGGCTTCGTAGTAGTCAGTCTCAGCAGAGGGGTCAGCCCTCAAATTCTGGCCCATCTTCTTTAGCACCCGCCCCGCCAGCTAGGGGTGAGGGTCAGACAGCTAGGGGCCGCCCTAGAGGGGGAGGCCAATCGGGTGGTCAGGCTCACTTCTATGCTCTTCAGGGGAGGTCAGATGCTATTGCCTCGGATGCTGTTATCACAGGTATTATTTCAGTCTGCCATAGGGATGCCTCAATTTTATTTGATCCCGGTTCCACCTATTCCTATGTGTCTTCTTATTTTGCTCACCATTTAGGTACGACCTGGGGGTGTCTTGCATTACCTATTCATGTATCCACCCCGGTGGGTGATACTATTGTGGTAGACCATGTATATCGGTCGTGTTTAGTGACTATTGGCGGTCTGGAGTTTCGAGTTGTCTTGTTGCTGTTGAGCATGGTAGATTTTGATGTTATTCTGGGCATGGATTGGTTATCTCCATGCCATGCTATTCTAGACTATCATGCTAAGACAGTCACATTGGCTATTCTGGGTGTTCCGAGGATCGAGTGGCGTGGTATGACTAACTATGTTCCCAGTAGGGTGATTTCCTTCCTAAAGGCCCAACGGATGGTTGGGAAAGGTTGTCTTTCGTATTTGGCTTTTGTGAGAGATGTCGAGTTGAGACTCCTAGTCTTGATTCTGTTCCCGTTGTGAGGGACTTCCCTGATGTGTTTCCAGTAGACCTGCCGGGCATGCCACCGGACAGGGACATTGATTTCGATATTGATCTGGTGCCGGGCACTAAGCCCATCTCTGTTCCTCCCTATCGTATGGCACCAGTAGAGTTAAAGGAGTTGAATGAGCAGCTTCAGGAACTCCTAGATAAGGGGTTCATTCGTCCGAGTGTGTCACCGTGGGGTGCACCGGTCCGATTTGTGAAAAAGAAGGATGGCACAATGAGAATGTGCATTGACTACAGGCAGTTGAACAAGGTGACAGTGAAGAACAAGTATCCACTACCTCATATTGATGATTTGTTTGACCAGCTCCAGGAGGCAAGGGTATTCTCTAAGGTTGATCTCCATTCAGGCTATCACCAGCTAAAGATGAGGGCTTCGAATATTATGAAGACTGCCTTCAAGACTAGATATGGGCACTATGAGTTTCTTGTCATGTCTTTTGGGCTGACTAATGCCCCAGCCGCGTTCATGCACTTGATGAACAGTGTATTTCGGCCGTATCTGGATTTATTTATGATTGTGTTTATTTATGATATCCTGGTGTACTCGTGTAGCAAGGAGGGGCATGCTCAGCATTTGAGAGTGGTATTACAGAGGTTGAGGGAGGAGAAGCTTTATGCGAAGTTCTCCAAATGTGAGTTTTAGCTTGGTTCTGTGGCTTTCCTGGGGCACTTGGTGTCCAGTAATGGCATTTAGGTTGACCTAAAGAAGATAGAGGCGGTGCAGAGTTGGCCTAGACCGTCCTCAGCCACAGAGATTCGAAGTTTTCTCGGTTTGGAGGGTTATTATCGCCTGTTCATCCAGGGTTTTTCATCTATTGCTTCTCCCTTGACCAAGATAACGTAGAAGGGTGCACCATTTGTATGGTCGGACGAGTGCGAGGAGAGCTTTCAAAAGCTCAAGACAGCTTTGACCACAGCTCCAATGTTGGTATTGCCATCAGCTTCAGGTTCTTACACTGTGTATTGTGATGCTTCGAGAGTTGGGATCAGATGTGTGTTGAAGAAGGAGGGTAGAGTTATTGCATATGCTTCTCGTCAGTTAAAGCCTCATGAGAAAAACTACCCCGTACATGATTTGGAGTTGGCTGCTATAGTTCATGCTTTGAAGATTTGGAGGCACTACTTATATGGCGTATCTTGTAAGGTATTCACTGATCATCGCAGTCTTCAGCATATGTTCAAGCAGAAGGATCTTAATCTGAGGCAGCGGATGTGGCTTGAGTTACTCAAGGACTATGATATTACCATTTTGTATCACCCGTGGAAGGCCAATGTGGTGGACGATGCTTTGAGCCGGAAGGCGGTTAGTATGGGTAGTTTGGCATACATTCCAGTTGGGGAGAGGCCCTTTGCAGTTGGTGTGAAGGCTTTGGCCAATCCGATGGTGAGGTTAGATATTTCGGAGCCTAGTCGGGTGTTGGCTTGTGTGGTTTCTCGGTCTTCCTTGTATGATCGCGTCAGAGAGCTCCAGTATGATGATCCTCATTTATTTGTCCTTAAGGACAGGGTCCAACATGATGATGCCAGAGATGTGACTATTGACGATGATGGTGTGTTAAGAATGCAGGGCCAGATTTGCATGCAACAATGTGGATGGGCTTCGGGATTTGATATTATAGGAGGCCCACAGGTCGTGGTATTGCATTCATCCGGGTGCCGTAAAGATGTATCAGGATTTGAGGCAGCACTACTGGTGGAGGAGAATGAAGAAGGATATTGTGAGTTATGTAGCTCAATGTCTCAACTGTCAGCACGTCAAGTATGAGCATCAGAGACCGGGCGGTGTTCTTCAGCGGATGGTTATTCCCGAGTGGAAGTGGGAGAGGATTACTATGGATTTTGTGAGTGGTCTCCCTCGGACCTTGAGGAAGTTTGATTCAGTTTGGGTGATTATAGATCGGCTGACCAAGTCCGCGCACTTCATTCCAGTATGTACTACCTATTCTTCGGAGCGGCTGTCAGGGATCTTTATCCGGGAGATTGTCCGATTGCATGGGGTTCCAGTGTCTATCATCTCAGATAGGGGTACTCAGTTCTGGAGAGTATTCCAGCGGGAGTTGGGTACGCAGGTAGAGTTGAGCACAACATTCCATCCTCAGACGGACGGGCAGTCCGAGCACACTATTCAGATATTGGAGGACATGTTGCGTGCCTATGTTATTGATTTTGGGGGTTCATAGGATGAGTTTTTGCCACTTGCAGAGTTTGCCTACAACAACAACTATCAGTCGAGCATTCAGATGGCTCTGTATGAGGCGTTGTATGGGAGGCAGTGTAGATCTCCTGTTAGATGGTTCAAGCCTGGCAAGGCTAGGTTATTGGGGACAGAGATGGTCCAGGATGCCTTAGAGAAGTTGAAGCTGATTCAGGAGAGGCTTAGTACATCACAGTCGCGTCAAAAGAGTTATGCGGACCGGAAGGTTCGGGATGTGTCTTATATGGTAGGTGAGAAGGTCTTGCTGAAGGTTTCACCCATGAAGGGCGTTATACGGTATGGAAAGAAAGGGAAGCTGAGTCCGCGGTTCATTGGTCCTTTTGAGATACTTAGGAGGATTGGAGAGGTGGCTTATGAGCTTGCTTTGCCACCCAGCTTGTCTAGCGTGCATCCGTTATTTCATGTATCTATGCTCCGAAAGTATGTTGGGGACCCGTCTCATGTGTTGGACTTCAGCACGGTTCAGTTGGATGATGATTTGACATATGATGTAGAGCCAGTGACTATTTTGGGTTGTCAGATTCGAAAGTTGAGATCAAAGGATATAGCTTCAGCGAAGGTGCAGTGGAGAGGTCGGCCCATGGAGGAGGCTACTTGGGAGACCGAGCGGGAGATGCGGAGCAGATATTCTCACTTGTTTGAGGCTCCAGGTATGTTTCTTGACCCGCTTGAGGATGAGCGTTTGTTTTAGTTGGGGAGGATGTGACGACCCGGCCCGTCGTCACGTGAGTTACCGCCCTGTTTCCCCCAACTTATGTTTCTCTATGCTTCATTATCGGTATTTGAGGTGATCGAGTCAAATTGGAATGGTTTTATATGGAAATGAGACACTTAGTCTCTTTAAGGAAAGCTTGTTTTGGAAAAGTCAACCTGAAGTTGACTATTTAGTTAGAGAGCTCGGATGTGATTTTCGGTGATTCGGTTAGCTCCGGGGGATGATTTGTGACTTAGGAGTGCGATCGAAAGTAATTTTGAAGGTCCGGTGTAGAATTAGGCTTGAATTGGCGAAGTTAGTATTTTGGCGAAATCAGGTTGATAGGTGAGATTTTGATCCGAGGGTCGAAATGGAATTACGAGAGTTGTTGTAGCTTCGTTAGGTGATTTTGGATTTGTGTGCAAGATTTCAGATCATTCAGAGGTGTTTGGATGGGTTTTTGATCGAATGCATATTCCGGAAGTTTTTAAGAAACTTAGGCTTAAATCTGATATAATTCGATGATTTTGGTGTTAGTTGAGGTGTATTGATGATTGGAGAAAGTTTGAATAATGTTTTAGGATGTGTTGGTGCTTTTGGTTGAGGTCCCGAGGGCCTCGGGGTGATTTCGGGTGGCAATCGGAAGGAATTTGAAGTTGGAAATTGCAGGTTCTTGGCTGCAGCAGGTATTTCCGCATCTGCGGAAAGGAAACCGCAGATGCGGTTGCGCGGAAGCGGAGAAGGAATCACAGGTGCGAAAGAGGGTGAGGTTGAGGAATTTCTGCAGAAGCTGAAATGTATCCGCAAAAGCGGATCCGCATGAGCGGAAAAGTCATCGCAGAAGCGGTTTGGGCCTGGAAGTGAGGTTCCGCATAAGCGGAAAGTGGTGTCGCAGAAGCGGACCTTAAGATTTAATGAAATTCTGCATAAGCGGACAAAAACCGCAGAAGCGGTTACGCGGAAGCGGGCATGGGGACCGCAGAAGCGGAAACCCCTGAAGCTAGTAGAAGTTTTCTATTCATTTTGGTTCCACGAGGGTTATGTTATTTCCACCATTTTTAAACGAGATTGAGAGCTATTGGACGGATTTGAAGGGGGATTTCGACTAGGTGTGATTGGAGGTAAGTCCCTTGACCTAAATACATGAAATTATGATAGATTTAACATGAAAATGGGTTGAAATTCATCAAAAGAGAGTGAAGCTAGGGCATGGAAACTTGGGGATTTAAAAATGGAAATTGAAGGGCCAAATGGACTCCGATTTTGATAAACTTGATATGTATAGACTCGTGGCGAGACGAGGAATCCGGTGATGTAGATTTTGTAATTTTTCGAGAAGTGGGCCCGGGGCTCGGGTTTTGCCAACTTTGTGATTTTTGATATTTTTCAAGTCTTTTCGATTGGGTTATGATTCATTAGCCTATTGTGACGTATTCCTTGTGGTTTTGGTCAAATTTGATGCATGAGGAGGTCGATTCAAGAGGAAAAGGCATATCGAGCTAGGCTTTTGACCGGCTAGAGGTGAGTAATGACTTTAAATGATGTCCTGAGGGTTTGAGACCCCGAATTTGCACAACTTGGTGCTGTGTTGAGATGAGACCGCGTTCAATGATGAGCGCGGGTCTTTTACTATTAGGGATTGTGACTTGGTCCAGTCCGGATGATACTTTACCGCGTATTGGCTATGACTTGTTGTTTTTCACTATGATATGGGCTTAGTGCCATACTTGGGGCTTATTGCCGAATGTTTGAACTCCTTATGAACTATCATCACTGTTTTCCTCACTATTTGAAATATTATTTGAACTTAGTCTATGTGATTTGCACTGTTTCATGAACTCAGCTATATTTTACTCAAACTTGGAGTTTTAACTGATATTTGAACTATTGTTTGAGCTGAGTATTATTGTTTTACTGATGCCCGAGGGGCTTTTGAGTATTTTTGGACTGATGGAGGCCGAGGGCCATATGTGAGGATACGATGAGTGATGTGAGGAGGCTTTCAGACCCCGAGTGATTAGTGAGGAGGCTTTTAGGCCTAGAGCGATATGTGAGGAGGCTTTCAGGCCTCGAGTGATATGTGAGGAGGCTTTCATGCCTCGAGTGTATTATGAGCAGGCTTTCAGGCCTCATATTGATATGTTCAGGCTTTCAGGCCTTATTGATAGCGCTTGGGCTGTAGGAGCCCCTCCGGAGTCTGCACATCCACAGTGAGCGCAGGTACCCATGTGATCGAGAGTGAGCCCGAGGGGCTGGTGTTGTACTGTGTGATTGATACTGAGCCCGCTGGGCTGATACTGTGCGGGGAGTTTGATATTGCACCAGAGAGGCAGGCTTCTGAGCATTTCTTACTGATTGAGAGTAATTGTTTTAACTGTTTTCAAAGAGATTTCTTACTATATTTCACTAGTTTTACTCTTTATCTGATTTTACTACTTGAGATAGCATTATTTGTGCCTTCATGGGATTTTATGTTCTCAGTCGTTATTTATTTTTATTACTCACTGGGTCGGAGTACTCACATTACTCCTTGCACCATGTGTGTAGATACAAGCATAGCAGAGTTCGTTCCTGAGCGCTGATTTCCTTCCAGACTAGGCGGACCAGGAGAGACGAGGTAGTTGTCGACGTCCACAGCCCCGTTTCTTCCTTATCTTCTGTATTTTCATTTATCTTCGGACTATGTTTCTAGTTCCGAACTTGTAGTATTTTAGTAAACTCTGTAGTAGCTCGTGACTAGTGACACCCCGATTTCAGGCTAGATTCGGGATGGTATCCCTGTTTATCGCTTTTATTCCGTATTTATGGTTACATTATCCATGTTTTAGACTATTACATGCTAAATGTCTGATAAAAATAAGGAGTGATTGTTCCGTTGGCTGGCCTTTTCTTCACGAGAGGCGCCATCACGACCGGGTGAGAATTGGGTCGTGACAAAAATCTTTACTCCCGCCATTTCAATTTATGTGAACTTTTTTGACTGGGTACGAAGTTTAAGAAAAAATGAAGACTTTTGGAATTTGTGGTCCTAAACAAGTCAAAAAGGAGCCCAGAGTATTTGTGTGGTTATAAAAGCTTCTCATTAAGGGTAAAGTTTTAAGTTTAAGCTAAATTATTTTCAAATTTAGAAAGTGGTCATTCTTTTTGGAATGGATCAAAAAGGAAATAAATTCACATAAACTGGAACAGAGGGAGTAAATTTTTTGAAATAATATTTATATATTTGGAAAGTTTATAAAAGTACTATAAATCACAATAATTAATAACTTAAAATATCTAAAATGATTGAATAATCTCAAAATCGGAACTACATAAACCAAATTGCAATGCAGGGAGCATCGTTTTATTTCTAAAACTTAACAAATAAAAGGGGGAGGGGGAGGTGGAGGGGGAGGGGGAGGGGGAGGAAAAGTTGGCTGATTTAATTAAACAATTAAAAGTTGAGAGATGGACTTATAAGATACAATTAAATTGGACCATGCATGCGGAGTCATGAAAAACAACGTGCCCGAACAAGTATGAGATGGAACTCTGGCCATGGCTTTTCAACCTACTTTTGTCTTTTTGCATATGTGACAAGTTTATCATTCAAAGGTTCGAAAAGAATCGCCAAAAAGAAGAAAAAAAAATCCAAAGTTTGACTATGCTTATTGCCCACATCATTATCGGATGTGGTTTATGTGTACATAATATCCTGGTTTCTTGCTTCTACAAACTCATGTCAAACTGGTAAATAAGAAAAAATATATAGAACCCTTCTTGCAGACCAGGAGATGCATTTAAGGCGATCCTGCCGAATATACATTAATTGCTGAGGAACCTCATTAATTTATTTCACTTTTATTCGACTAATCTAGTTACTTTTCTTCTTCTTTTTCCTTTTGCGTATTTTACTCATTAGTTCTCTCTCTCTATATATATATAAATATAAAAGTACGAATATTTTATGCTAAATGTTGAACGACAAAAATATCCTCGAAATATTGATCGTATTTTATATCCTTAATTATTTACATTAATATTCATAATAATAAGTCATATGAAAAGGACAAAACTAGAAATACTAATAAAGAGTTGTAAAAGAAAAAGAATATATTTGACCATGGAAGAAGTAGAAAATAATATGAATTTGGCGTTGGATTCTAATCTCAATCAAAGTTCCAGCTTTATGTCCTACTCCTACCTATTCTTGAAGTTCAAAATTATACTAATTTCGTATGAATAAGAATACTCCGAGCCATCTATTACGAGTATACAAAGGGGCTGGTTTGTAGGTTATACAATTGAAAACCATTTGTTTGCAACTGAGGAATGAGACTCACGGAAAGCTTCGAAATCTTAGAATTTAGATATGTGACTAGCGGGTTGCAAAGCTCGTCATTAGAGATTTACGCTTGCTTATAGGTAGTGAATCTGCTTTTATTATTACTTATTAGTATCGATGCTTTGGGAGTTGATTTTGTTTCAATATGGTTCTTTTTCAGAAAATCTTAATTTTAATCAATAATACTGGAGCTTTTGTAGTTGGAATGGTTTTTAGAGGCGGATCTAGAAGTTAAACTTTATGAGCTCATCTTTTAACGTTTTTAATATTGAACCTATTATATTTTTAAAGTTATGGTATTTTTACTATTTTAATAAATTTTTGCATATAAATTTTTACTCCGCATCGGAAGTTATGAGTTCAATTGAACCTGTCATTAGTACAGTAGATACGCCCTGGTTTATGCTCTTCTTTATGAGCATCACTTTCTGTTATTTCATCATGTGTTTAATTATAGTGTATTTTTTTGAACCTGTATTTTTGTACTATCATCGCGTATCTTAGTGAAGACTGAGCCTTCGAAAGATAGATATTTCTTGCATTAATACATGTTGGATATAACTGTACTAATGTTTTCCTAATAAGGATTTCCATGAAAGTTCTATTTCGAATCAAGTTCCAATCTTTACAGATATTATGTCCTGCATATTCTTGAAGTTACACCGTATGATTATATTGGGTTTGTTATTGTTGTGTATACATTTTTGAACTTACAAACTACACCAATTCCACATGGTCTTACACCTCACTAAATATTCTAATAATAGGTTTTCAACCATTGCTTTTAAGGTAATTAATTTCTATCATCACATAAATTATCAATCAAAGGTTCCCTAACTATGTGATTTCAGAAAGTTTATTTTCCTTTTGGTCTTCTACATTATTTCAAAACATAATTACCGACTGGGTTTGAATTATATATTATATATATTTTTAAAGAATTGATTATTAAACTCCATACTATGCACATATTCAACACAGTATATATAATTGAAAGTTTAGTATCTTCCGCACGTATTTTTCATGCAATGCACGAATGTAGAGACTAGTACTATATTAAAAATAGGGAAGCCTTGAGTCAAAAGTTAAATTACAAAATATCTGTCAGGATCCAAAATTCACTAAGGGTCGTGGTGGCGCCAGACATTGCTGTCAGGCAAGCCAACCAAATTACTTAATCAAATCTCGTTTTTTTTAAACACTTTTGAAATTCAGAATTTTCTTTCCATATTTAGAAATTTTTAAAGAATAACGTCTCAAATCGAATTTAAATGCTAAACAGTTCATACAATACGTCAACCATACCAGAACCCGGTATCACAAGTGCATGAGCAACTATCGATAAGGAAAATAAAATACAACATCTGTCCGAAATATAGTGGACATGGTATAAATAATAAAAATGCTGAAAGGAACTACACTAGCTGCGGGTCGTCTCGAACAATGCGGCTCACTTAGTCCCAGAGTCATTCATGCTACTACGCCCAGTAGGCTGCTAGAGGTATATATACCTGTGCAACAAAAATGTATAGAAGTGTAGTATGAGTACATAATCAACGTGTACTCAATGGGTATCCCGCCTAATCTCGAAGAAGTAGATACGAGATGGCCAACTCCGACACTCACTAGAGGTCAATTAACATTATTCTAGAAATACGAGAAAAATCATGAATTTATATAGTAGTTCAAATTCGCGAAGCCAGAAAACAGGTAAACACCTTCAACAATTAAGCAAGGGCTTCCAAGCTTTATTTTTTATTATCTTATCAATTTATATCAAGCCATGAAGGGCCAAATCCACATTTAAAATTCTCAAGCGACAAGTAATATGCGCAAGCCCCGCGAGGCCAGAGTGGGCTCAGCGGTCAGCCTCCATTCGAATTATCTTATAGATAGGAGAAAGTCACCTCCTTGGACTTCAAAAAGTCAATTTTTTTCTTTTTCTCGGGCCGACTTCATACATTCTATTACTTATAGAAATAGTCATGCCAATCTTCTCGGTAAAGAAGAACTCTTTCGCACGATCTTAAGAGAGCCTAGTTCCACAAGAGCCTTATCACGAGCCTTT
>MU765639.1:67405-104523 GCA_026770625.1 Nicotiana glauca | reverse complement strand
AACTAGGCTCCACTTTAGAGATAGGTTTTTGGTCTTAATCAAAATAGGTCAAGGGCGCGTCGGAACGGTCGGTAGCTGCTTAGTCTCATCCGAGAGTTTAATCTCCTTACTCCTTACTGCTTTTTTCAAAGAAAAAAAGAAGGGGGTCGATTTAGGCTGCTTCCCTTCCACTGCGTAGCCGCGCTAGCAGGTACTACGAGCCCTCTGTCCCACGCATCTAACCAGTTCGCGTGGTTCACCGGTTCCACCGAAAACTGTCTTTTTGGGGATAGAGGGACTTGAACCCTCACGATTTTTAAAGTCAACGGATTTTCCTCTTACTATAAATTTCATTGTTGCCGGTATCACACCGAGGCAATGGCCCGATCCAACAAGAATGTAAAATGTGCATTGCCGAGGGTCGAACGGCACCATCCATAGATGCATCTATTACCCTGCTCGCGAATCATCCATGCGACGCGGTCAACATAAAATAAACAATCACCCTACTCGCGAATCATCCATGCGATGCACGTACACATAATATATACATGATACCCAATTAAAATTTTATCGGGGAATAATTATCCAAATAAAACCAATTCTCCTTTAACAATTTTTAAGAAATGAAATTTAATTCTTTTAGAAATTTCCTTACTAATTTAATGTGATTTAAGCAATTCAAGCTATCAATGAGTTCATAAATAATTCACGTATAACATGCTTATGGGTCCTAACTACCCGAACAATAGCATAATAGTAGCTATGCATGGACTCTCATCACCCCGTGCGCACGTAACTCCCGCAAATTGGAGCACACAATCAATTACCACACCTGTGGGGACATCCCTCTTACAAGGTTAGAAAGGAGACTCACCTCACTCCGAAGATCCATAAACGGCCTCCAAGCCTTCCCGACGACTCGAATCGTTGCCAAATGTTCCGAAACTAGCCAAATAACGGCAAACTAATGAGAATATACTCGAATACTTGTCAACAATTCAAATTATACAAATCCCCAACTCAGCTTAGTGAAATGACAAAAATGCCCTCGGGCCTACGTGCCCGGATTTCGAAATTTTTCGAAGATAAACTTTGCCCATGACCTTAGGAACTCAAATATACAATTTTTCTCTAAATTCCATACCTGAAATCGCAGTCAAATTCTAAGAAATGTAATTTTCTAGGTCTTCTACCAAAACTTCAATTTTCCATAATTTCCTTGCCTAAATCCATATATAAACCTTGTATTTAACTCAAAACTAGCATAAATTACTTACCTCATGACAAGTGGCGAAAATGGCATCTTTATCCAATGGAAGAAAAATGGGATTGAAATGAACTCAACCTCGAACTTAAAACATCTCACTGCCTCAGCTGTTTCCGCTTCTGCGGAAATATTTTCGCTTTCGCTGTTCCGCTTCTGCGGACAAATAATGCTTCTGCGGTCCTGGGCTCCAGCCCAATTTTCGCTTCTGCGGACGGCCCACCGCATATGCGGTTTCGCTTTTGTGGATCTTCGGCCGCTTCTGTGGATAACTCACCAGGCCCTCCAACCCGCTTCTGCGACTCTTCGATCGCAGGTGCGGTCCCGCTTCTGCGGTTGCTCGACCGCATCTGCGGTCCTCTCCATTTTTGTCCTAACCGCTTCTGCGGTTCAATTCTTCACCTCTGCGGGGCCGCTTCTGCGGTCCCAATTCTGCAGAAGCGGAAATACTAGAAGCAGCAGCTCCAGCTCTTCTTCAAACTCCAAATTCGACCCGTTAGCCACCCGAAATCCACCCGAGGCCCCCAGGACCCCAACCAATCATACCAACCAGTCCCAAAACACATTACGGACTTGCTCGAGGCCTCAAATCATATCAAACAATGCTAAAATCATGAACTACACCCCGATTCAAGTTTATGAACTTCAAAATTTTAAACTTCTACTTCCGGTGTTTAAACCTATCAAATCACGTCCGATCGACCTCAAATTTTGCACACAAGTCATATTTGATATTACGGACCTATTCCAACATCCGAAATCGGATTCCGTCCCCGATATCAAAAGGTCCACTTCCGGTCAAACTTCTCAAAAACCTTCAAATTTCTATCTTGAGCCAAATGGCTGCAAAATGACCTACGGACCTCCGAATTCATTTCCGATCGCGTTCCCAACTCCAGAATCACCATACGGAGCTACTCCCAGTCTCGGAATTCCAAACGGACCTCGATAACACTGAAATGCAGTTCAAACCATACTTATGAAATTTCTTCCAAAATGCCAACTTCCACAATAGGCGCCAAAACGCTCCCGGGTCATCCAAAATCCAATCCGGCCATACGCCCAAGTTCGAAATCATCATACGAACCTGCTGGAACCTTCAGATCCTGATTCCGAGGTCGTTTACTCAATATTCCAATCCTAGTTGATTCTTTCAACTTTAAGCTTCCGAAATGAGAATTCTCTTCCCAAATCAA
Organism: Nicotiana glauca; assembly: GCA_026770625.1. Taxonomy (NCBI): domain Eukaryota; kingdom Viridiplantae; phylum Streptophyta; class Magnoliopsida; order Solanales; family Solanaceae; genus Nicotiana; species Nicotiana glauca. Next base: position 102,081 of record MU765639.1, on the reverse strand, counting down.
CTCTGGACTTCCCGAAATTCAATTCCGACCACACACAAAAGTCACAATACCTGAAATGAAGCTGCTCATGGCCTCAGACTGCTGAATGACGCACTAGGGCTCAAAGCGACCGGTTGGGTCGTTACAATATCCTCCTAAAATAGGAAAATAAATAAATACATTTCATTACCAAAAGTTTGACTATAAAAAATTAGTTAATTTATGAAACAACACACCTCTTAGTAAAATACACTTCTCAAATAAGTTGTTTAGAATTAATATTAAATTTATATTTGTATGTTTTAAAATTTTAAAATAGTTAAATTATGAAAGGAGACAATCATAAGTATAAAGAAACTTTTCAAATTACAAATTTTGTTTTTTATGCTTCGAACAAACACAAGTCATACAATATTTTTTTGGCGAGCCTATTTACCGTTCTTAAAAATTTAATTATCCTACTAATTACTTTTTAAAGAAAAATATAATAATAATAATAATAATAATATTATTTAAATGAAAAAAAAGAGAAAAATGTTCAAAAGGGTTGTGTATATTAAAATGCTTGACATTAATAATAAAAACCTTGTTTCAACCGTTGCCTTTTAAATAAAGTTCAACCGTTGGCTTTCAAAAAATTTCTACCTTTTGTCTATCCTTCTCTTGCACCACGAAAGCCACATAAGCTAACTTCACGGTGAAAACAAATAAATGAAGATTATCATTGGAGATGAACGATATAACAAAATTAAGGATCTTCTTTATCAACAAATAGCTGGTATTCCATAAATTTCATATTTTAGAATTTTTAGACTTACAAATTATATGTATAATTGCTTATATCAGATTATATGTATAATTGCTTATATCGCCTAAAATTTTTACTATTTTTTGGTTAGATTAGAACTGTAATCAAAACAAAATATAGAGAAATGTAAAATTCCAAAATTAGCCCGACAGAAATTACATGTAAATTTAATTATTTTATACATGTTTAAATAAAAACCAATTGTTCTTGAAGTACTGTATCTGTATTAATAAGTTCTGGAATTGCTCAGTAAATATGTTAATGGAAATACTGATGTCATAATTGACATATTCCAAGACCATATATAACACATAAGAATTTATTTGCTGCTTTCCTAGAAATATTAAAAAGGGCTAATTAATAATGATTATAAATGCCTCACCATGATAAATTAAGTCATGCCTTATATATAGCTGTAGATATGTATAGTTAAAGTTTAAGAATTTCAGAATAGCTGTTTGATTATCCATATTCCCTTGAAGTGAGATTATGTGAATTCCTGTTGGGAAGTAAACATACAGAAGAACTTAGAGCCCGTTTGGATTGACTTAAAAAAAGTGGCTTCTAAGCACAAGTGTTTAAAAACAACTTTTAAGTGTTGAAGCTTATTTTATAAATAAGCAGTTATCTGTTTGGATAAAAGTGCTGAAACTTAAAATAAATTATTGAAGTGTTTGGTAAACAAGTGCTGGTAAGCACTTTTTTTCTATTAAAAAGACAAAAATATTCTTAAAGTTGTTAACATTATAAAGGAGTTGATTACTATAATATATTTAATTATAAATTAATACAAATAAAAAATAATTTATAATTTAATTTATTTTCAATTTATTTGAATACTTTAGATAATTTTATAAAGTAGAAAAAAGATATGCAAGTGCAGAAATGATAGAAAGTAACGCAATAACAACAACAATCCAGTATAATCCCGCCAGTGAGGGAAGTGATAATTTGAGTCATAAAATCTTAAATGAATCCAGGAATCAGCTGGATGTCTAAATATTGATGCTGAACTAAGCTTTGCGAGATTAGAAGTTCCGCAACTCTGCATCAAAAAGTTCTCTGAAATTTTTTAAGGTCATTGGCCACAACCAGATGCCACTTAACTAAGACAACACAGCCAATGGAACATTATGACAGCCCTAACATGGCTTGGGCTTGTACTAATTTACTATCCTGAGTCACACTATAAAATGATACTTGAGGAAAGTGCAGAAATGAAAGATAAAGTAGAGAGGAAGATGAAAGAAGAGGAACGAGTCTTCAGATGTGAAGAAAATAGGAGAAAAAAATGATTTGGGGTTTCTTTGATTAAGGGTAAGTTTGGGATTATGAAAACTTATAATGGACAAAAGAGTAATTTTATTGGTCAAACTAAAATGACTTTTAAGCCAAAAATCGAAAAAGTTGGGATCAACCAACATGTTGCTTTTGGATTTTTTTAAGCATATTTTAACTTCATTTAAACAGTATTTTTTTTTTTTGCCAAACGCTTCATATAATAAAAAGTGGCTTAAAAGGCCCATCCAAACACCCTCTTAATGGGTCTTATAAGCTAGCTGTTCGGGTATTTTAATTTTTCCAAAAACATACTCATTATACCAAAAGCGCTCATTAACATATATATAATGTCTTCATGATACATCACTGAAAAGTTTTACTATACTAAGTTTCTCTAATGTGTTGTGCTTTCCTTTCTCAAATTTTTCATTTCACATTCTGCGGTGCTATAAATTAATCGTTTTACCCTTGTCTCTTTGCGCTAACAAACAAAGTGTAAGATTAAATGAAAATGCATGTGGCACATCTCCTCAGATTAATTAATGAACATGAAGGGAAAGATAAGAGCATTTTTCTTCCATTTCGGTCGAATTGGAAATTCTGGAAGGCTGTACCAACAACTTTTACGTATGGAAACATCAACCCATTTGAGATCATAAGAGGCACTGTCTAGATGGTGCATCTCAATAAGGACATGAGGATAATCAGGTTTACTGTCTTAACTTCACTTATTATTTATTTTATCTATTATTACTACCCTTTGTGTGATTTTTTATGATGTCTAACTTATATAAACGATACTATAGACATTTCATTAAAATGATGATCACAAACTATAATATGCTTATATGTTATGAAATAACATATTTGTGAATGTTAAAGTGTTATTGTTTTGCCAAAAGGCAAATCTATATGTATCATGCATAAAATCATGTGGAATTTACTAAATAATATGTCTAGGAGTATATTATTTAAGAGGATATATCTATACGTGAAAGTTGATATGTTTTGAGATTATGAGACCCTCTAGATAGTTGTGTTCTTTCATTAATAACTAATTTTAATGAAACTACTTGGTCGTTTGGAAAAAGTTCTTTTTTTCCATATATTTCATAGCATAAATATTGTTAAGAGAATAACCATGCATACACCGATTTGTTAACTTTTAATGCGTTTCTACAATCATTAGGCTATTGTTATTCACGAGAAGAATTTGTTTAATTGATTGTACTTACAGACAATTATATTCTGGAAAAATAATCAACATTTATACCCCGTAATAGCTCAATATTTACTTAAGGAGCGAAAATTGAATCTATGATACTATTTCATATCCACATAAACTTGTATTTTATCTTTTCATGTATAATTATTTAGTTTTTCTTAAGTTTAAATATTTACTCAAAACTATGTTCTAATAATATCGGTATTAATTTTATTTATATCTATATCTATATATCTATATATTATATATTATATAAAAGTAGGAAGCCCTTTAGTCAAAAGTTAAATTACCAAAAAACCCTTTTAAATAACATAAACTCCACTTAAAAAAATAAATAACAATAATAGATTTATTTGAAGGGATGCAATCCATCGTATAAGTAACTAATTCGACTCACGAACGGCTCCGGTTTTTCATTTGGTGTTACCCAATGATACATTGGGGACAATTCATTATCTATAAAGTAAAGGCTATCTTCAGAAACTTGCAACTAGTTAATTAAGATATTGTCACGACCCAAAATCCATTAAGGGTCGTGATGGCGCCGGACACCACTGTCAGGCAAGCCAACCGAAAGACTCAATTAAATTCCCATTTTTGTATTGTCAAAAATTATTTTTCTTTACACATTAAATAACGAATAATAAAATTCACGGAGACAACCGTGAAATCTTTAACAAACTTAACATTTAATAATCCAAAAATCCTCCCAGAATCAGGTGTCACAAGTGCATGAGCATCGACTGACAAAGAAATAAAATACAACATCCGTCCGGAATACAGTGGACCGGAAGTAAATGCAGTATACTGGAAGGGACTCTACTAGCTGCGGCCGTCTCAAATAATGCAGCTGTTACGACCAAAAGGGGTCATCACCAGTTTTCTCCCTTTTTCTGCACTTCCGAGGCCTTGAAAACCTCACTTTTAGTCGCCTCGATTTGCGAACGCAGTCTGGGCGCGTAGCTGGAGAGCTTGTGTTAACTTCTGTGAAAAAATTGCAAAATTGGGTATTAAAATGATTAAAGTTGACTCTGGTCAACATTTTGGGTAAACGGACCCGGACCCATGATTTGACGGTCCCGGAGGGTTCGTAGAAAAATATGGGACTCGGGCATATGCCCGAAATCGGAATCCAAGGCCCCGAGCCCGAGAAATGAATTTTTAAAAGAAATTATTTTTCTGAAATTAATATGGAAATTTGAAATGAAAATGGATTAGAACGTGCGGGTATCGGACCCGTATTTTGGTTCCGGTGCCCGGTACAGGTCTTATATGTAATTTAAAATGTTTCTGCGAAATTTGGTTGAAATCGGACGTCATTTGACGTGTTTCTGACCTAAATCTCTAAAAATAAAAGTTTATGAAGTTTGATGAAAAAGTGTTGATTTTGAGGTTTAATTCATTGATTTTGATGTTATTTTGGCGATTGAATCGCACGGTTAAGTTCGTAGGATGTCGTTGAGTTAGTGTGTGTGTTTGGTTAGGAGCTCCGAGGGCTCGGGAGTGTTTTCGGAGGTGTTCGGGGTGGTTTTGAACTTAAAAAAAAAAATTGCAGAAAAATTGCAGCAGGTGAACAGTGTTTTCCTTCTTCGTGTTCGCGGCCTTCAGCTCGCGTTCGCGTACCTTTAGGTTTCCCCTTCTTCGCGTTCGCAGAACAGTCCCCGCGTTGGCATAGGATAACCCAGGACCCCAGCCCCTTTCCTTCAACACGTTCGCACACCCCTCACGCGTTCGCGTAGAGCAAACCTTGGACCCCCGTATTTTTACTCTTCGCGTTCGCATCCCTCCCTCGCCAACGCGATGCCTTTCTGCCCCATTCATCGCGAATGCGACCTCCATGTCGCGAACGCGTAGAACAAATTCGCCCAGTAATTTTTTTAAAAGTTCAGAAACAATGCATACGGGATTAACTCGAATTCTCACGAGCTCTCTTCTTCCCCAAGCTTTTAGGAGTCCATTGAAGCCCCCATTCTTCAAGACCACTTGGGTTAGTAAATCCCCACTCATTTCCTTCATTTTCCTTCATTAATTACTGAAATTCTAAGCTTAAATCACATAGATTAGGGTGAAAATTGGGAGAATTGGGTAGAATTAGGGCTTTTCAAATTTCTTTGATTTAGACCTCTTTTTGGGGTCGAATTTGAAAATATATTGTATATTCGGGCTCGTGGGGAAAATGGGTGATATGAAATTGGTTCGAACCTCAGGTTTTGACCAAGCGGGCCCGAGGTCGATTTTTGGAATTTTGGGAAGAAAGCTTAGAAAGCTATATTTAGGCATTGGGTTTGATTTGTTTAGCTTATATTAATGTTGTAAAGACGTTATTTCATAGATTTGATTGAGTTGGAGCCAAATTCGAGAGGGAAGGCGGTCGTTGTGGATTGATTTAGCTATGAAAGTTGAGGTAAGTGTTCGGTCTAATCTTAGCTTGAGGGAATAGGAGTTGAATCTTGTTTGCTACTTGCTAATTGTTGAGTACGGTGTATAGGCATGGTGACGAGTATCTATACATTGGTGTCTAGCATGACCGTGAGTCCTTAAAGGGTGATTATCATGATTTTGTTGTGAATTCCATGTTTAATTGAGGATTTCTATATATTGTAAAGAACATGTGAAAGACATTATGATCATTTGATTTTGTGGAGTATCGGCTCGGTTGTGATACGAATTGAAAAGGTACATGAGATTATAAATTCTTTGAAGCATTGTCTCAAGTGATAAAGTAAGATATGAAGTAAGAAATGAAAGAAAGCTAATGAGTTATCGGTTAATCCCTTGCCGGGACGTTTTGCTGTTTGGTTGACTTTTCTCCCTTGCCGGGATATTAAAATTGTTGTTATTGTTCCCTTGCCGGGATTCCTATTTTTTGCTTATCTATTCCCTCGCCCCATTGTTTGTGATTGTTGTTTGGGTGAGGAAGAGTGATAAAGCACGAAGGGTGATGCCATGCACGATTGTGATATGAATACTAATGCACGAAGGAACATTCCGTGCCATGATATGATTACTAATGCACGAAAGAACATTCCGGGCCATAATATGATTACTAATGCACGAAGGAACATTCCGTGCCATGATATGATTACTATTGTACGAAGAAACATTCCGTGCCATGATATGAATACTAATGCACGAAGGAACATGCCGTGCCATGATATGATTACTAATGCACGAAGGAACATTCCGTGCCATGATATGAATTCTAATGCACGAAGGAACATTCCGTGCCATGATATGATTACTAATGCACGAAGGAACATTTCGTTCCATGATATGAATACTAATGCACGAAAGATCATTCTGTGTCATGATATGGGTGTTTATGCACAAAGGATCATTCTGTGCCATCATTTTGTGAGGTAAAGCACGAAGGGTGGTGCCGTGCATCCGTCGTTTTCTTACTCTCGTTGATATTGTAGTTGTACAGTTTCATTCCTTATTTATTGATTCTATATCTGGACTGTTATAGCCCCTACAACATATTTCCCCCCTTCTTTGACTGGTTCATTTATGTGTTTCTACTCTATTGCATATATATATATATATATATATATATATAAAACTGCACAGGTTTGATTGGTAGTTCGGTCCTAGCCTCGTCACTACTTCGCCGGGGTTAGGCCAGTCACTTACCAGCACATGGGGTCGGTTGTGATGATGCTACACTTTTGTGCTCTTTTTCATAGATCACGGTGTTGGAGCAGCTATTGGACAGCGGCAGTAGATTGGGATTAGACCTTTAGTCCAGAGACACCGAGGTAGCATTACTGACGTCCGCAGGCCCGGAGTCTCTTCTATCTTTATTTCAGTTTGTTATCCTTTGTACTGAGACAAACAGATTATGACTTCTTTCAGTCTATTGTATTTAGTAATCTTAGAAGTTTGTGAGTATTGTGACACCAATCTTGGGGAGAGTTTGTTATTGGAATTTCTGCATTTCTTTTAGTTATTTACATTTGAGACTTCCACTTTTATTATTAAATGCTTTGTTTTATAAAATTGTTGATGTTTGCAAAAAGAGGTAATTAATAATTGGCTTGCCTAGCTCTTAATGGTAGGCGCCATCACGACTCCCGAAGATGGGAAATCCGGGTCGATTAATTTGGTATCAGAGCTCTAGGTGACATAGGTCTCACAACTCACGGACAAACTTGGTAGAGTCTGAGGGATCGGTACGGAGACGTCTGTATTTATCCCCCAGAGAGTTAGGAAAACTTCACATTTGTTCTTTCTTGTCGTGTGGTTCTGTTTCTCAAAACATCGATTGAATTTCGATTCCGTTCTTTCGCAGATGGCCAGAATACGCGCTTCCGTACCTACCGCTCAGTAGTCCGAGTCTCCAGCAGCAGCCCCAGTGGCGGAGCCTGAGGTTGATTTCGAGTAGAGGGCTCCTTCCCCAGCAGTCTCGGTGGTCCCGGCTCAGGTCCCAAAGATGTTCATTGCCACGCTAGTTCTTCAGGACGCTCTAGTCCGATTGGTAGGTGTAACGATCCGACATGTCGTTTTGAGCCCTAGCGCGTCGTTCCGCAGTCTGAGGCCATGAGCAACTTCATTTAAGGTATTATGACTTGTTCGCATGGTCGGAATTTAGATTCAGGAAGATCGAAGTTAAATTTAAATGAAAATTCTCATTTGAGAAGCTTAAAGTTGAAAGAATGAACTATGATTGGATTTTTGAGTAAACAACCTCGGAATCAGGATCTGAAGGTTTTAGCAGGTTCGTATGATGATATCGGACTGGGGCGTATGCCCGGTTTGGGTTTCGGATAAATCGGGAGCGTTTTGGCGCCTATTGAGGAAATTATCATTTTAGATGTAATTTCATAAGTTTGGCTTGAAGAGCATTTCAGCGTTATCGATGTCCGTTTGTGATTCTGAGACTGTGAATAGCCTCGTATGGTGATTCTGGAGTTGGGAGCACGATCGGAAGTGAATTCAGAGATCCGTAGGTTATTTTGAAGCCAATTGGCTAAAGATAGAAATTTGAAGGTTTTTGAAAAGTTTGACTGGAGATTGACTTTTAGATATAGGGGTCGGAATCCGATTCCGGAAGTTGGAGTAGGTCCGTAATGTCAAATATGACTTGTGTGCAAAATTTGAGGTCAATCGGATGTGATTTGATAGGTTTAAGCATCGGAAATAGAAGTTGGAAAGTTCAAAGTTCATAAAGCTTGAATCGGGGCGTAATTCATGGTTTTGGCGTTGTTTGTTATGATTTGAGGCCTCGAGCAAGTCCGTAATGTGTTTCGGGACTGGTTGGTATGATTGGTTGGGGTCCGGGGGGGCTCGGGTGGATTCCGGGTGGTTAACGGATCAAAAATGGAATTTTGAAGAAGGCTGAAGGATCTGGTTGCTGGTGTTTTTGCTTCTGCGGAAATGGGACAGTAGAAGCGGCCCTGCAGAAGCGGTTGGGGGAGCCGTAGAAGCGATTTTGGCTCGAAGAATTTTGGACCGCAGATGCATTCAAGGTTCTGCAGAAGCGGGACCGCATCTGCGGAAGAGGGGATCGCAGAAGCGGAAAAAGGGGGCTGAGCCGAGGACCGCAGAAGCAGCTTTAGACCGCAAAAGCGGAACCGATTAAGCGGTAAAATTTTCGCAGAAGCGGAAATAGCTGGGGCAGTAGCATTGTTTTAAAGTCGGATTTTGGCCATTTCTCTCTCATTTCTCATGGCTTTGGCAATTTTGGGAGGATTCAAGAGAGGTTCTTCATCAACAATGTTAAGGTATGTTATTTCTACCTATTATGAGTTAAATACATTAGTTATGTATGGATTTTATTATGAAAATGGGTAGAAAATTGAGGGTTAGAGGAAGACCTAGAAATATTGTGTTCTTGGAATTTAGTCACGATTTTGGGTATTGAATTAAGAGAAAATTATACATTTGAGTTCCTAAGGTCATGGGTAAACTTTATCTTCAAAAAATTTCGGATTCCGGGCATGTGGGCCCGAGGGCATTTTTGTCAACTTTTCGTTCGGGGTTAGGAATTGTTACAAATTGGGTTGTAAAGTTTAATTGAGCTTATATTAATGGATTTATATGACCATTGGCTAGTTTTGGAGCATTTTGCGTTGGTTTGAGCCTTCGGAAGAATGTAGAATGCCGGTTGTGGATCTTCGGAGCGAGGTGAGTCTCCTTTGTAATCTTGTGAGGGGGAATTTACCCCATAGGTGAGTTAAATTGGTTATGTGCTCCTATTTGTGAGGGCTACGTACGCACGAGGTGACAAGAGTCCGTGCTTAGCTACTATTATGCTACTGTCCGGGTAGTCTAGGACCCAAAAGCATGTTACACTTGGATTATTTGTGAACCCATTGATGGCTTGAATTGCCTAAATCACATTAAATTAGTAAATGATTTTCAAAGGGATTAAGCTTCATTTCTTAAAATTGTTAAAGGAGAATTGGTTTTATTTGAATAAATATTCCCCGATAAGCTCTTATTTGACTGATTGACCATGTATTCTTATGTGTACCTGCGTCGCATGCATGATTCACGAGCATGGTATGTGTTTATTTTTGGAACTGGCCGAATGCCTCAGCAGATTAAATAGATGCATCTATGGTACGGGCCGCTCGACCCTCAGTAGTGCACAATTTACATTTCTGTTGGAGCGGGCCGTCGACCTCGACATGATTTGCGCATGTTTGTGTTGTTGTCCTGAACTTATTTAAGTTGTCACTGCCTCACCCTGGCTCGAGATTTATTTGTTAATAATAAAGAGGACCTATGGAAAATTCCTATGAAAGAATTATGTGTTTACTTGTTTTCTCTATTTGGATTAAAATCATTTTTATAAAATAAATCCACTGTTTAATATATTTATTAAGGACGAATAATTATTGGTCCATTAGAGAGGGTCAAAGTTGACATTCTCGTCTCTACCCCTTCGGGATTAGGCGGGATACTCATTGGGTACACGTTTTTGTACTCATACTACACTTGCTGTGCATTTTGTTGCACATGTATATGTGACTCCAGTGGCTTACTAGGCATATCAGCACAGATGATTTTGGGACTAGGTGAGCTGCATCATTCGAGACGGCCGCAGCTAGAGTAGTCCCTTCCTTTGTACTGTATTTACTTTTCGTCCACTGTATCCCGGGCGGATGTTGTAGTTTATTTCTCTTATCATTAGATGCTCATGCACTTGTGACACCGGGTTCTGGGATGGTTTGGAGTATTGTATTTATGGAACCTTTAAATTTGATTTGAAAATATATTCTTTAAAATGTCTAAATAATGAAGGAAAAATCCTGTATTTCAAAAGTGTTAAAACGAGACTAACTTAAAGTATTAGAGTTGGCTGGCCTGACAACGGTGTCCGGCGCCACCACGACTCTTAATGGATTTTGGGTCGTGACAACATGGTATCAGAGCACTAGGTTCCCGTCGGTCTCACAAGTCATGAGCAAGTCTAGTAGAATCTCGCGGATCGGTACGGAGACGTCTGTACTTATCCTCGGGAGGCTGCAGGACTGTTAGGAGTACTTCCCTTCTTGATTTCCTTTTCGTGTGGTTCGATTCCTTTGAGGCCTATGCCTTTGATTTCTTCCTACTCAATCTTATGCGAGCGCTTATTATAAATCGAAAGTTGAAGGATTGTAATGGCACTACAAATGTGGTGCGGGATGATTTTCTCGGTAAGTTGATTGGACTATTATAGTCGCTTTATGGAAGGATATTCTATTGTTCAGCTCAGTAACAGGACTTTTAAGAGCCTTGAGGCTAGGCACAGGTTGCCATGATGCTCATGAGCGATATTCCGCAGTTTTATTGTGATGGTAGGATGTTTGCCCACGTGTCGGGGTAGTGGATGAATTGAATGGAGGTTTACTCAGCGTGTAATCAAGGGATTCAGTATTTTATTTTCGGTAGGGGAAAAGGCAGTCAGATTAAGAATGGTCAGATGTGGGCTAGTGAAAGTAATGAGACTTGGCATTTGCAAGCGTGGTGGAGCTTTTCTTCTATGATGGGGTGTCGTGGTCCTATTGGAACGTACCAAGTTCGTCGATATTATAATCTGCTACAATTTGCCTTTATGGCAGGATATTGTGAAATAGTATTGGAGATACGACTGTCAGATGTCGCATGGTGTGGTGGTTCAAGATCGAATCAGAATTTCTAATGTTGACGGATCGATAAAGATGACCTTTGGAAAGGCTTAAAGATTAGCAGCTATTGGGGGTTCAAGTGCCACAAAGATAGGTTTTATTTAAGGCAACAATTGAGCAGCAAAGTATGAGGAAAGACATGTGGGAAGTATCAGGCGGTGTTTAAAATTTCTAGAAGTCCAAGTATGAGAATCAAGATCAAGTGACCGATTAAGGAGATGAGTTCTGCCAAAGTGGGAGAGTGGCAGGTGTTGCATACGGGCTTGGTAGTAGGATGACTGCACGCCTTAAGGAGAGTTTGGATCGAATTGGGAATTTTAATGATTGGTGATTGAAGTCTGCGAGTATAACTTGAAGTATGGGCTATTATGCGACAGAAGGTTGATATGGCGGAAAGGAGCTGCTTGAAATGGAGGAGGGTGCAGCACAACTCTGAATTTGGGAAGGTGTTGCCGCACATTTAATTGATGTCTACGAGGAGTGAAGGGACTGGTGCAGCTAGAGAGTGAGCTAGAACTTAGGATTTGGTTGTTGATTTCATAGTGACTGTATCCCGTGCCGCATCATTTAGAAGGTGTTGGGAAGTGGTTTCCGCAAGCGGGTTATCTCTCGTGAGCAAATTAGTGGTCGCATGGTTGGCGAAGCTTCTGCAAGGAATTATATTGGTTTTCCAACAAAGAGGTAAGTTGTGCGAATGTGGATGATGATTCAGAACATGAAATATGGGAATTTACAGGAAGATTCCGAGAAATTACGGCCGATGATTTCATAAGGTTATGTCAACAAGAGATAAAGGATTCTGGTGAGTTCCAGAGTTGTGTAATAATGGCTTCAAGCTAAGTGGGAGAGTCCCACCGCCTATGATTGGGTTGTATGGTTAACTACTTACGTGATTTTTGGTTATTGGCATATTGATGGATTATTTTAGCTACGAGAAAAGACTATAAGTGGTAATTCGAGCAAATGAATTGTTGGAGGCATGCGATGGTTGGCCTTATATGCTTATGCTCAAACTTGGGAAAAGATTTAAGATTTATGCCTTGTATAAAAACGAGTTAAAAAGGGAGTGGCTCTGCCAGGTGCTTTATTGAGAGGGTATTAATGTGCTAGAAGATTCAGGAAGCTGATTATATTCGGGATCAAGTCAGAGCGGGTGGCTCTCAGCAACGGTCCTAGTGGAACTCAAAAGATAAAGTGTGGTACCTAATAATTTCACAATAAGAATCAAGCTTTGTAGCAGCTTATGAGAAGGTACCCAGAATGTTCTACGATGCGTTACCTTGTGGTGTAGCATTTGAGAAATGTGAAATAATTCGTGAGATTTGAGACAGCAGGGTCTCGCAATTCAAGGACGCTCGGGGTGAGTGTAGATGGAGTATGTCATGTGTTGAATGGAGTTAGTCTTATTTTTAAGTCAAGCAAGGAGGAATTGGAAGAAGGTAAATTGACTAGCCATAGTTGAATTGGCATATTGGGGCCAGTGATTAGTTCGGTTCGCGAGATCAAGTTATGTGTATGATTTGTAGAGGTACGTGTGAGGTTTGTCGGCCGCCGTAATTGATGATTTATCAGGGGCATTCCTCTGTTATGGTTTGTTAAGTGAAAGCGGATTCCGGAAGGGCTATGGTGGATTGGACCACTACTTGCAGATCTGCATATTCTACGGTTATGGGAAATTACCGGTGTATCGCTATGGTTCTCCTGAAGTGAGTTAAGTGCAAGATTATTATATGATGAAATTTGAAAATATTAATGATTTCAGAGTTATGTTGAAAAATCGTGTTCTATCGTATATGGGCACGTTGGGTGCAGTGAGTAGCATGGAAATACAAAGTGAGGATCAAGGTTGCAGTTGAGTGTTGAGAAGGATGTCACGGGCTCGGATGAGCAAGGAAAGGGTTGAATGATTAGAGTAAATTGGAATTGTCCTCAGCGTCACCTCAGATCGATGTGTTGTGGAAGAGGTTTTGCATCTTGGTTAAGGATTCTGGATCGCTTTTCAGCGTTAGTGCGTTCGTTGGTTTAGATGTACGGACCCGTTATTTATTTTGGAAGATTGTGGGAGCGTGTCCCACGAGAAGATTGTATAAGTGTGACATGTGGTCACTTGATTGGCTAAAGATTTAAACCAAGTATGAGGATTGTGGTAATATCATTAATTTGAGAATTTATGCCTGGAGGGCACTTTGTATATTAGGTTATGAAATGAGGAGGTCGCTCCGGTTATGATGGTCATTGATATGAGGCAAAAGGGAGGTACTACGGACCTTTGAAAGGTCATTGGCCAAGTTGGTGCAATCAGAAATCGGCTTGAGATTAGTAGATCGATTTATATGTGAACAGGGCTTTATATCAGGCCAGTCGTGTTCGTTTCAGCGAGCGTTCCCTATGGAGGAATAGTCGGGTGGTTATTTTGTCATCAGCTATTCTAGGTAATGATGTATTACGCCGTATGAGTTGTGAGACGACTTGGTAAATTCTTATGTGTTAAGGTTCCGCATGGCGATGATGTTATATGAGCAGGATGGCTCTTGAGATTTAAATCTTGTATTGCACCTCAGTTGTGCTTGAGTGTTGTAGCCTATAGCGCTATGTGTTTTTCTCAGAGATGGTATTATGCACTTAGCGTGCTTACGATCGAAATTTGATATTTTATTGTAATGAGCAGATTTGGCTCGAAGTGCAATCTCCTTATGTGAGATCTATGTGTGGAACGGGTGGCACGCCGCCATGGGTATGTTATTTGGATCGGGTTGCGTGCCGCAATAGTGTGATGTCGAGTCTGGTATTTCTATATGCCGTTTTTGTGTGTTTCACTTCCTATCTTCTAAGAAAAGTTCGTATTAGTGCGGGGGTTAGGTAATTCCTTCCAGATTTTGATTTTCGTTTGTGTTGTGTTCGGATTGGTGGCCTATTGGCACATTGTGGCGTCATATGAGACTTGTGATCGCATTCGGAGTGGCTTATTGCCTGATCAGTTCATACTGGGTAAGATGAGATTGTGGAATTTTGATTAATTCAAACAGAAATGTTATTGTGGTTCAATGAGTAAAGTGATGCAAAGTGTTAATTCAGCAGAGTTATGCAGTCATGTTTGAGTACAGCGTATAGTGATTGATACGGTGATCGTATGTTGGAAACAGGCCTGGCATAGAATTCCGGAAGTTGGAATTGGGCTCTAAGGCTTATTTGCTTGAATAAAAGGGAATATCTTTAGAATTTATCGAGCCAATGTGCTCAGCTAAGTTGTGGTAGCACGGGGAGGTGCATGAGAAGTTAAACATCAATTTCACACTACTTTAGTAAATTTCTCAGCACGTTTGAGGCCATGAGCAGCTTCATTTCAGGTATTATGACTTGTTTGCATGGTCAGAATTTAGATTCAGGAAGATCGGAGTTAAATTTAAATGAAAATTCTCATTTGAGAAGATTAAAGTTGAAAGAATGAACTAGGATTGGATTTTTGAGTAAACGACCTCAAAATCGGGGTCTGAAGGTTCCAACAGGTTCGTATGATGATATCGGACTGGGGCGTATACCCGGTTCGGGTTTTGGATAACCCGGGAGTATTTTGGTGCATATTGAGGAAGTTAGCATTTTAGAAGTAATTTCATAAGTTTGGCTAGAAGAGCATTTCAACGTTATCGATGTCCGTTTGGGATTCCGAGACTATAAATAGCCTCGTATGGTGATTTTGGAGTTGGGAGCGCGATCGGAAGTGAATTCGGAGGTCCGTAGGTCATGTTGAAGCCAATTGGCTAAAGATAGAAATTTGAAGGTTTTTGAGAAGTTTGACCGGAGGTTTATTTTTTGATATCGGGGTCGGAATCCGATTCGGGAAGTTGGAGTAGGTCTGTAATGTCAGATATGACTTGTGTGCAAAATTTGAGGTCAATCGAACGTGATTTGATAGGTTTAAGCATCAGAAATAGAAGTTGGAAAGTTCAAAGTTCATAAAGCTTGAATCAGGGCGTAATTCATGGTTTTGGCATTGTTTGTTATGATTTGAGGCCTCGAGCAAGTCTGTAATGTGTTTCGGGACTGGTTGGTATGATTGGTTGGGGTCTCGGGGGCCTCGGGTGGATTCCGGGTGGTTAATGGACCAAAAATGGAATTTTGAAGAAGGCTAAAGGATCTGGTTGTTGGTGTTTTCGCTTCTGTGAAAATGGGACCGCAGAAGCGGCCCCGCAGAAGCGGTTGGGGGAGCCGCAGAAGCGGTTTTGGCTTGAAGAATTTTGGACCGTAGATACGGTCAAGGTTCCGCAGAAGCAGGACCGCATATGAAAAAGAGGGGATTGCAGAAGCGAAAAAAGGGGCTGAGCCTAGGACCGCAGAAGCGGCTTTAGACCGCAAAAGCGAAACTGCTTAAGCGGTAAAATTTCCGCAGAAACGGAAATAGCTAGGGCAGTACCATTATTTTAAAAAGTCGGATTTTGGCCATTTCTCTCTCATTTCTCATGGCTTTGGCGATTTTGGGAGGATTCAAGAGAGGTTCTTCATCAACAATGTTAAGGTAAGTTATTTCTACCTATTATGAGTTAAATACATTAATTATGTATGGATTTTATTATGAAAATGGGTAGAAAATTGAGTGTTAGAGGAAGACCTAGAAATATAGTGTTCTTGGAATTTAGTCATGATTTTGGGTATGGAATTATGAGAAAATTATATATTTGAGTTCCTAAGGTCATGGGTCAACTTTATCTTCGAAAAATTTCGGATTTCGGGCACGTGGGTCCGAGAGCATTTTTGTCACTTTTCGTTCGGGGTTAGGAATTGTTACAAATTGGGTTGTGAAGTTTAATTGAGCTTATATTAATGGATTTGTATGACCATTGGCTAGTTTTAGAGCATTTTGCGTTGGTTCGAGCCTTCAAAAGAATGTACAATGCTGGTTGTGGATCTTCGGAGCGAGGTGAGTCTCCTTTCTAATCTTGTGAGGGGGAATTTACCCCATAGGTGAGTTAAATTGGTTATGTGCTCCTATTTGTGGGGGCTATATATGCCTGAGGTGACGAGAGTCCGTGCGTAGCTACTATTATACTGTTGTCCGGGTAGTCTAGGACCCAAAAGCATGTTACACTTGGATTATTTGTGAACCCATTGATCGCTTGAATTGCCTAAATCACATTAAATTAGTAAATGAATTTCAAAGGGATTAAGTTTCATTTCTTAAAATTGTTAAATGAGAATTGGTTTTATTTGAATAAATATTTCTTGATAAGCTCTTATTTGACTGATTGAGCATTTATTCTTATGTGTACCTGCGTCGCATGCATGATTCGCGAGCAGGGTATGTGTTTATTTCTGGAACGGGCCGAACGCCTCGGTAGATTAAATAGATGCATCTATGGTACTAGCCGCTCGACCCTCGGCAGTGCACAATTTACATTTCTGTTGGAGCGGGCCGTCGACCTCGGCATGATTTGCGCATGTTTGTGCTGTTGTCCTGAACTTATTTAAGTTGTCACTGCCTCACCCTGGCTCGAGATTTATTTGTTAATAATAAAGAGGACCTATGGAAAATTCGTATGAAAGAATTATGTGTTTACTTGTTTCCTCTATTTGGATTAAAATCATTTTTATAAAATAAATTCACTGTTTAATATATTTATTAAGGATGAATAATTATTGGGCCACTAGAGAGTATCAAAGTTAACCATATCGTCTCTACCCCTTCGGGATTAGGCAGGATACTCATTGGGTACACGTTGTTTTTGTACTCATACTACACTTGCTGTGCATTTTGTTGCACATGTATATGTGACTCCAGTGGCTTACTAGGCATATCAGCACGGATGATTTTGGGACTAGGTGAGTTGTATCATTCGAGACAGCCACAGCTAGAGTAGTCCCTTCCTTTGTACTGTATTTACTTTCCGTCCACTGTATCCCGGGCGGATGTTGTATTTTATTTCTCTTATCAGTAGATGCTCATGCACTTGTGACACCGGGTTCTGGGATGGTTTGGAGTATTGTATTAATTGCTTAACCTTTAAATTTGATTTGAAAATATATTCTTTAAAATTTCTAAATAATGAAAGAAAAATCCTGTATTTCAAAAGTGTTAAAACGAGATTAAAAGTATTTGAGTTGGCTGTCCTGACAACGGTGCCCGGCTCTACCACGACCCTTAGTGGATTTTGGGTCGTGATAGTAGGCTTCATTGAGAGTGTCATTCGAGCGGGTTTGCTTCCAGTAGCCCCAGCCACTTCCCAGGCTAGAGGAGGGGTTCAGACTCCTACTACACGTACTCCGGAGCAGGAAGCTCCCCAGGTTCAAGTTCCAGTGGTTCAGATAGCAGTGACAGGACATCCAGGTATAGTGGCTCAGGCCGGGAGTGAGGTCACTTTTCAGGAGGCGGCCAATGTAGGCCGTAGAGTTGAGAGGGTTCTACCAAAGGGAGGTGGTCATAGGTCGGCTAAGAGGGCCCGTCATGCAGGCAGATTCAGTAGTACCTCGTCTGGAGGTAGAGTTTCTTATGGTAGAGGCCATCCTCCTAGGCCCTTTCAGTCAGCTCTCCAGGTCACTCATGGTACTTCAGGTGGTCATTCAGGTCGACAGGGTCAGACTCGGTTTCTGTAGCTACAACAGTCGTGTGGATATTATGAGTGTGGCGAGTATGGTCATCTCAGGAGGGCTTGCCCGAGGTTGAGGAGTGCTCATCTACAGCAGTCGAGGTCTTCCCATGCTTGTGGTGACCCGAGGCACATTGTCAGATTTTGCTCTCGAGCGTCGATCAACTTTCAACATCAGAGTTCTTGTACTAGGATTCAGGCACCAGAGGTTCCACAGCCTGCCCAGCCAGCTAGAGGCGGTGGCAGGAGTTTTAGAGGTGGAGGTAGAGGTCATAGAGGTGGAGCTCAAGCCGCCAGAGGTAGAGGCCAGCCAGTAGCCGATCGTCCCAGGATATGGTTCAGGGAGGTGGGGCCCAGCCCCGGTGTTATGCTCTTCCAGCCAGGCCAGAGGCTGAGTCGGTAGATGCAGTCATTACAGGTACTATTCTGATTTGTGATAGGGATGCTTCAGTGCTATTTGACCCTAGGTCTACGTATTCGTATGTGTCATCTTATCTTGTACCGTATCGGGTCATGCCTAGTGATGCATTGAGTATTCCTATTTATATGTCTACACCAATGGCTAATTCTATTATGGTCGGTCGAGTTTATCGTTCCCGTGTTGATTTATTTCTCTTAGACATGGTGGATTTCGACGTCATATTAGGGATGGATTGGTTGTCCCCATATCATGCTATCTTGGATTGCCACACCAAGACCGTGACCTTGGCTTTACCAGATTTTCCCCGTTTGGAGTGGAGAGGGACCCCAGGTCATACCAATCGCAATTTTATTTCATATGTGAAAGGCTCGACGCATGGTCGAGAAGGGGTGTTTAGCTTATCTGGCATATGTTCGCGATTCCAGCGTAGAGGTCTATTATATTGATTTTGTTCCCATTGTTTGGGAGTTCCCTAAGGTTTTCCCTTCAGACCTGCCAGGTATGCCGCCCGACAGGGATATTGATTTTTGTATTGATCTGGCTCAGGGCACACAACCCATTTCTATCCCGCCGTATCGCATGGCCCCGCCGGAGTTGAAAGAGTTAAAGAGGCAATTGTAGGATTTGCTTGAGAAGGGTTTCATTAGACCCAACATCTCGCCTTGGGGTGTGCCGGTGTTATTTGTGAAAAAAAGGATGGTTAGACGAGGATGTGCATAGATTACCGACAATTGAGCAAAGTGACGATAAAGAACAAGTATCCACTGCCGAGGATTGACGATTTGTTCGACTAGCTTCAGGGTGCAAAGGTGTTTTCAAAGATAGACTCGAGATCTGGCTACCATCAGTTGAGGATTAGGGCATCCGATGTCCCTAAGACAGCATTTCGCACTCGGTACGGGCATTATGAGTTCCTGGTCATGTCATTTGGGTTGACCAATGCCCCAGTAGCATTTATGGAGTTGATGAATCGAGTGTTCAGGCCTTATTTGGGCTCATTCGTGATAGTCTTTATTGATGATATTCTGATGTACTCCCGCAGTCAGGAGGAGCACGAGCAACACCTCAGAGTGGTTCTTCAGACTCTGAAGGATAGCCAGTTATATGCTAAGTTCTTGAAGTGTGAGTTCTGGCTGAGTTCAGTTGCATTCCTAGGTCACGTCGTATCATCAAAGGGTATTCAGGTGGACCCGAAGAAGATTGAGGCAGTCAAGAACTGGCCTCGACCAGCTTCAGCTACAGAGATTCGGAGTTTCTTGGGGTAACAGGCTACTATCGTCGGTTCGTGGAGGGGTTTTCATCTATTGCAGCCCCAATGACCAGATTGACCCAGAGGGGTGCCCAGTTCTGATGGTCGGATGAGTGTGAGGCGAGCTTTCAGAAGCTCAAGACAGCTTTGACTACGGCACCAGTATTGGTTTTGCCCATAGGTTCAGGGCCTTATACAGTCTATTGTGATGCTTCCCATATTGGGCTTGGTGCAGTATTGATGCAGGATGGCAGATGTCATTTCCTATGCTTCGAGGCAGCTGGAGATCCACGAGAAGAATTATCTGGTTCATGATCTAGAGTTGGCAGCATTGTTCATGCTTTGAAGATTTGGAGGCATTATCTATATGGTGTGACGTGTGAGGTTTACACTGATCACAAGAGTCTTCGGTACTTGTTTAAGAAAAATGAGTTGAATTTGAGGTATAGGAGGTGGTTGGAGTTGCTGAAAGATTATGATGTTACTATCTTGTACCACCCGGGGAAGGCTAATGTGGTGGCCGATGCATTGAGTAGGAAGTCCGCCAGCATGGGTAGTCTTGCTTATATTCCGGCTAGCCAGAGGTCTCTTGCTTTGGATGTTCAGGCTTTGGTCAATCGATTTGTGAGGTTGGATATTTCTAAGCCTAGCTGAGTGTTAGCTTGCACAGTTGCCCGTTCTTCATTATTGGAGCGTATCCGTGATCGGCAATTTGATGATCCGTATTTGTGTGTCCTGAGAGACACGGTGCAGCGTGGAGGTGCCAAGAAGGTGACCTTAGATGATGACGGTGTCTTGAGACTGCAGGGGCGATTTTGTGTGCCAAACGTTGATGGGATTTGAGAGTTGATCTTAGCGGAGGCCCATAGCTCCCGGTATTCTATTCACCCGAGCACTACGAAGATGTATCAGGATCAGAGGTAGCACCATTGGTGGCGCAGAATGAAGAAAGATATTATTGCATATGTGGCTCGATATTTGAATTGTCAACAGGTTAAGTATGAGCATTAAAGGCCTGGTGGACTGTTTTAGAGGATTGGCCTTCCCGAGTGGAAGTGGGAGAGGATTACTATGAATTTTGTTACTGGTCTCCCATTGACCCGGAAGAAGTTTGATGCGATTTGGATCATTGTTGATAGGCTGACCAAGTCAGCGCATTTTGTTCCTATTGCAACCACTTATTCATCCGAGAGGTTAGCTGAGATCTACATTAGAGAGATTGTTCGCCTTTATGGGGTGCCGATATCTATCATTTCGGATCGGGGTATACAGTTTACCTCGCGCTTCTGGAGAGCAGTTCAGCAAGAGTTAGGCACCCAGGTTGAGTTGAGCACAACATTCCATCCTCAGACGGACGGACAGTCCGAGCGGACTATTTAGATATTGGAGGATATGCTCTGAGCTTGTGTTATTGACTTTGGAGGTTTGTGGGATCAGTTCTTGCCTTTAGCGGAGTTTACCTACAACAACAGCTACCAGTCCAGCATTCAAATGGCTCCTTATGAGGCGTTGTATGGTAGGCGGTGTCGATCTCTGGTTGGGTGGTTTGAGCCGGGAGAGGCTCGGTTGTTAGGTACAGATCTAGTTCAGGAGGCCTTGGACAAGGTCAAGATCATTTAGGATAAGCTTCAGACAGCTCAGTCTAGGCAGAAGAGTTATGCAGACCAATAGGTTCGACAGTTGAGGTCGAAGAGTTTTCCTTCAGTGTGTGCTCAGTGGAGAGGTCGTCCTCCTGAGGCATCGACCCGGGAGTCCGAGTCTGATATGCGGAGCCGTTATCATCATCTATTTCCCGACTCAGGTACTTCTTTCTTTTGTCCGTTCGAGGACGAACAGTTATTTTAGAGGTAGAGAATGTGACGACCCAAAGGGGTCATCACTAGTTTTCTCCCTTTTTTCGCGCTTCCGAGGCCTTAAAAACCTCACTTTTAGTTGCCTCGATTTGCGTGCACAGTTAGGACGCGTAGCCGGAAAGCTTATGTTAAATTCTGTGAAAAAATTGCAAAATTCGGTATTAAAATGATTAAAGTTGACTTTGGTCAACATTTTGGATAAACGGACCTGGACCATTGATTTGACGGTCCTGGAGGGTCCGTAGAAAAATATGGGACTCGGGCGTATGCCCGGAATCAGAATCCAAGGCCCCGTGGCCGAGAAATGAATTTTTAAAAGAAATTTTTTTCTGAAATTAATATGGAAATTTTAAATGAAAATGGATTAGAATGTGCGGGTATCGGGCCTGTATTTTGGTTCCGGCGACCTGTACAGGTCTTCGATGTGATTTAAGACGTTTCTGTGAAATTTGGCTGAAATCGGACGACATTAGATGTGTTTCGGACCTAAATATCTATAAAAATTAAAGTTTATGAAGTTTGAGGAAAAGTGATGATTTTGAGGTTTAATTCAATGATTTTGATGTTATTTTGGCGATTGGATCGCACGATTAAGTTCGTAGGATGTCGTTGAGTTAGTGTGTGTGTTTGGTTAGGAGCCCCGAGGGCTCGGGAGTGTTTTCGGAGGTGTTCGAGGTGGTTTTGAACTTAAAAACAAAATTGCAGAAAAATTGCAGCAGATGACCAGTGTTTTCCTTTTTCGCGTTCGCGGCCTTCAGCTCATGTTCGCGTACCTTTAGGTTTCCCCTTCTTCGTGTTCGCGGAACAGTCCCCACGTTCGCATAGGCCAACCCAAGACCCCAGCCCCTTTCCTTCAACGCTTTCGCGTAGAGCAAACCTTGGACCCCCGTATCTTTACTCTTCGCGTTCGCATCCCTCCCTCAACAATGCGATGCTTTTCTGCCCTATTCATCGCGAACGCGACCCCCATGTCGGGAATGCGTAGAACAAATTCGCCCAGTGATTTTTTTAAAAGTTTAAAAATAGTACATACGATATTAACTCGAATTCTCATGAGCTCTCTTCTTCCCCAAGATTTTAGGAGTCCATTGAAGCCCCCATTCTTCAAGACCACTTGGGTTAGTAAATCCCCACTCATTTCCTTCATTAATTACTGAAATTCTAAGCTTAAATCACATAGATTAGGGAAATTATGGCTTTTCAATTTTCTTTGATTTAGACCTCGTTTTGGGGTCGAATTTGAAACAAATTGTAAATTCGGGCTCGTAGGGGGAATGGGTGATATGAAATTGGTTCGAACCTCGGGTTTTGACCAAGCAGGCCAGGGGTCGATTTTTTTGAATTTTGGGAAGAAAGCTTAGAAAACTATATTAAGGCATTGGGTTTGATTTGTTTAGCTTATATTAATGTTGTAAAGTCGTTATTTCATAGATTTGATTGAGTTGGAGCCAAATTCGAGAGGGAAGGCGGTCGTTGTGGATTGATTTAGCTGTGGAAATTAAGGTAAGTGTCGGTCTAACCTTAGCTTGAGGGAATAGGAGTTGAGTCTTGTTTGCTACTTGCTAATTGTTGAGTACGGTGTATAGGCATGGTGACGAGTATCTATACATTGGTGTCTATCATGACCGTGAGTCCTTAAAGTGTGATTATGATGATTTTGTTGTGAATTCCATGTTTAATTGAGGATTTCTATATATTGTAAAGAACCTGATAAAGACATTATAATCATTTGATTTCATGGAGTATCGGCTCGGTTGTGATACGAGTTGAAAAGGTACATGAGATTATAAATTCTTTGGAGCATTGGCTCAAGTGATAAAGTAAGATATGAAGTAAGAAATGAAAGAAAGCTAATGAGTTATCGGTTAATCCCTTGCCAGGACGTTTTGCTATTTGGTTGACTTTTCTCCCTTGCCGGGATATTGAAATTATTGTTATTGTTCCCTTGCCGGGATTCTTATTTTTGCTTGTCTATTCCCTCGCCCCATTGTTTGTGATTGTTGTTTGGTTGAGGAAGAGTGATAAAGCACGAAGGGTGTTGCCGTGCACGATTGTAATATGAATACTAATGCACGAAAGAACATTCTGTGCCATGATATGATCACTAATGCACGAAGGAACATTCCGTGCCATGATATGATTACTAATGTACGAAGGAACATTCCGTGCCATGATATGATTACTAATGCACGAAGGAACATTCTGTGCCTTGATATGAATACAAATGCACGAAGGAACATTCCGTGCCATGATATGATTACTAATGCACGAAGGAACATTCCGTGCCATGATATGAATACTAATGCACGAAGGATCATTCCGTGCCATGATATGGGTGTTTATGCATGAAGGATCATTCCGTGCCATCATTTTGTGAGGTAAAGCACGAAGGGTGGTGCCGTGCATCCTTCATTTTCTTACTCTCGGTTATATTGTATTTGTACAGTTTCATTCCTTATATATTGATTCTATATCTGGACTGTTATAGCCCCTACAACATGTTTCCCCCCTTTCTTTGACTGGTTAATTTCTGTGTTTCTACTCTATTGCATATATATATATATATAATTACACAGGTTTGATTGGTAGTTCGGTCCTAGCCTCGTCACTACTTCGCCGGGGTTAGGCCAGGCACTTACCAGCACATGGGGTCGGTTGTGCTGATGCTACACTTCTGTGCTCTTTTGCACAGATCACGGTGTTGGAGCAGCTATTGGATAGAGGCAGTAGATTGGGAGTAGACCTTTAGTCCAGAGACACCGAGGTAGCCTTGCTGACGTCCGCAGGCCCAGAGTCTCCTCTATCTTTATTTCAGTTTGTTATCCTTTGTACCAAGACAAACAAATTATGACTTCCTTTAGTCTATTATATTTAGTAATCTTAGAAGTTCGTGAGTATTGTGACACCAATCCTGGGGAGAGTTTGTTATTGGAATTTCCGCATTTCTTTCAGTTATTTACATTCGAGACTTCCGCTTTTATTATTAAATGCTTCGTTTTATAAAATTGTTGATGTTTGCTAAAAGAGGTAATTAATAATTGTCTTGCCTAGCTCCTAATGGTAGGCGCCATCACGACTCCCGAAGGTGGAAAATCTGGGTCGTGACAGCAGCTCACCTAGTCCCAGAATCATTCGTGTTGCTACGCCCAGTAGGCCGCTAGAGTTACATATACATGTGCAACAAAAATTCATAGAAGTGTAGTATGAATACGTAAACAACGTGTGCTCAATGAATATCCCGTATAATCTCGAAAAAGTAGAGACGAGATGGTCGACTTTGACACTTGCTAATGGTCCAATAATACATTAAATTGTGGATTTCTATAAACATGATTTTATTCCAATAGAAGGAAACAAGTAAACAATAATTTCTTTTATAGGAAATTTCCAAAATTCCTTTTTCTTTATTATCCAAATATTCTCAAGCCATGAAGAGGCATCAACAACTTTAATAAATTCAAGGAAGCAATACAAGCATGCGCAAATCATGCCGAGGTCGACGGTCCGCTCCAACAGAAATGTAAATTGTGCCTGAGGGTCGAACGACGCGAACCATAGATGCATCTATTTAATATGCCGAGGCGTTTGGCCCGCTCCAAAATTTAAACACAGACAGACAGTCAATCAAGAGTCCACACGGAGCAATTATCCAAAGAAAGCCAATCCCCTTTTAACCATTTAAGAAATATGAAGTTTAATCCTTTTAAAAATTTATTTACTAATTCAATGTGATTTAAGCAATTCAAGTTGTCAATAAGTACGATTAATCCAAGTATAACATGCTTTTGGGTCCTAGACTACCCGGACAATAGTATAATAGTAGCTACGAACAGACTCTCGTCACCTCGTGCATACGTAGCCCCCACAAATTGCACATAACCAATTAACTCACCTATGTGGACAATTCCCTCTTACAAGGTTAGAAAGGAGACTCACCTCGCTCCAAAGATCTATAACCGACATTCAACTCTTCAGAAGACTCCAATCGATGCACAAAGCTCCAACGCTATCCAATAATAATACAAATCCATTAATATATACTTAATTAATCCTAATGATCAATTTCATAGCAATTCCTAACACCAATCGAAAAGTTGACGAAAAAGCCCTCTGGCCCACGTGCCCGAAATTCAAAATTTTTCGAAGATAAGGTTTACCCATAGCGTCACGAACTCAAATATATAATTTACTCTCAATTTAATACCCAAAATCATGATCAAAATCCAAGAGTATCAAATTTTTAGGTTTTCCACCAAAACTTCAAATTTATACTAATTTCAATAATCAAATTCATACATAGTTGATGTATTTAACTCAAAATAGGTGGGGATAACTTACCTTATCATTGATGATGAAAATCCTCTCTTGAAACCCTCCAAGAATTGCCCAAGCCAAGAAAATATGAGAGGAAATGGCCAAAATCCGATTTTTAAAACAATTCTCTGCCTCCAGTGTTTTTCGCTTATGCGGAAGAATTTCCACTGCCGTGGTCCTGCTTTTGCGGAGGCTTCCACTAGGCCACCTTTTTTCGCTTCTGTGTTCCCCTTTCCGCAGATGTGGTCCCGCTTCTGCGGAACATTGACCGCATCTGCGGTCCACGAGCCCCTGACAAAATCCGCTTCTGCGCTCCTCCTTCCGCTGGTGCGGCCCCGCTTCTGCAGAAATATGACTGTATCTGCGGTCCCAGCTCCCTTCACCTCAAACAGCTTCAGCGGTTCCCTTTTCCGCTTCTGCGGGGCCGCTTCTGTGGTTAACCCATCGCAGAAGCGATTATACCAGCAACCAGACCATTCAGCTATCTCAAAATTCCAAGTTTCGATCCGTTAGCCACCCGAAATCCACCCGAGGCCCTCGGGACCCCAACTAATCACACCAACCAGTCCCGTAACACATTACGGACTTGCTCGAGGACTTAAAACATATCAAACAATGCTAAAATCCCGAATCACCCTCTATTTCAACTTAATAAACTTTAGAATTTCAAACTTCTATTTTCGATGTTTAAACATATCAAATCACGTCCGATTGACCTCAAATTTTGTACACAAGTCATATTCGATATTACGGACCTACTCCAGCTCTCGGAATCAGATTCCGACCCTGATATCAAAAAGTCCACTTCCGGTCAAACTTCTCATAACCTTCAAATTCATATCTTTTAGCCAAATGGCTTCAAAATGCCCTACGGACCCCCGAATTTACTTCCGATCGTGCTCCCAACTCTAGAATCACCTTACGGAGCTATTTACAGACTCAGAATCCTAAACGGACATCGATAACACTGAAATGAAATTCAACCCAAACTTATGAAATTTCTTTCAAAATACTAACTTCCACAATAGTTGTCAAGACGCTCCTGGGTTATCCTAAACCCGATCCGGGCATAAGCCCAAGTCTAAAATCATCATACGAACCTGCTGGAACTTTCAGATCCCGATTCTGAGGTCGGTAACTCAAAATTCCAATCCTAGTTAATTATTTCAACTTTAAGCTTGCGAAATGAGAATTCTCTTTCCAAATCGACTCCGAACTTCCCGAAACTTAATTCCGACCACGCGTACTAGTCATAATACCTGAAATGAAGCTGCTCATGGCCTCAAATCGCTGAACGACGTGCTAGAGCTCAATACGACCGATCGGGTCATTACATTCTCTCCCACTTAAACATACGTTCGTCCTCGAACGTAATGAGAACTACACTTGAGTAGTCTGAAATCACTGTTCAACTTCTCATGCACCTTCATGTGCTACCACAACTCAGTTGAGCACATCAGCTCGATAAATTCAGAAGATATTCCCATCTATTTAAGCAATTAAGCCTTGGAGCCCAATTCCAAAATCCGAAATTCTATGCCCGACCTATTTCAACATACGATCATCATATCAATCACTACACACTGTAACCAAACATGACTGTATAACTTTGCTGAATTCACACCTTCCATCACTTTACTCATCGGACCACAATAACATTTTCTGATCAACTTATTCGAAATTCCACGAATCTGGTGCTCCCATTGCACCTCATGACCTACATAGGTCATGCTCTACTTCTTACAATACCGCTACGACGGTAGAGATGTGCAGAAATTCATAATCAACTATCGAGTCAACTAATCATTGAGTCTATACTTCTGACAAGAACCATTACCTCATTCTGAACCAATTAATGATCTTTGCTCCTTAATATATTTCACGTAATCAGATTGCACTGATCCTATATCCAACAATCTCATCTTACCCAGTACAAATTGCTCAGGCAACAAGCCACCCTGACATAACCAAAAGTCTCATATGATGCCATAATGTGCCAATAGCCTACCAATTAGAATGCGATACAAAGGAAAGCGAACTCTAATAGGGAATTTCAATTACCCCGCTCGCGAATCATACATGTTACACGGGCGCACAGCTAATATGAGCTTCCTTCAAAAAATAGGAAACAAAACACAATAAATAGATATAGGGAAATATACTGAACATCACACTGTTACGGCGCGCAACCCGATCCGAGCAATCATAACCATGGCGGCGTGCCACCCGATCCACACAACATAGCCATGGCGGCGTGCCACCCAATCTAAATAACATACCCATGGTGGCGTGCCATCCGATCCACACAACATAACCATGGCGGCGTGCCACCCGATCCAAGCGTAAAACTCACATAAAGAGATGCACATCGAGCTAAATTGCTCATTTCAATGAAACATCAAATATCGGTCATAAACACGCTAAGTGCATTATACTATTTCCCTGGGGAGACATATAACGCTATAATCCACAAACTCAAGGACAACTGAGGTGCGATATACGATCCAATCTCAATAGCCATCCTGCTCATAACACATAAGAACGCCCATCATAGTCGGAGAAATCATCCGCAGTCCACCACTCAATAGACTAAGTGCCCTCCAGACATATATTCTCAGTTTATCGACATCATCACAAATCTTCATACTAGGCTTAACTTCTTCAATCAATCAAGTGACTACATTCCACACTTATACGATCTTCCTGTGGGACACACTCCCACAACCTACCATAACAAACAATTGGGTCTTACCACCAAACCACCGGCCGCACTAACACTGAAAAGCGATCAAGAATCATTAACCAAGATGCAAAGCCTTTTTCACAAAACACCGATCTCAGGTGACGCTGAAGACAATACCAACTTACCTTAAACATCGAAACTCCTTTCCTGCTCATCTGAGCTCGTGACATCTTTGTCCACACCGAACTGTTACCTTGATCTTTGCTTCAAATTCTATACCACTTACTGCACCTCATGCCAATATATGATAAAACACACTTTTTATCATAGCTTCGGAACCACCTTCGGGCTAACACTTCATCATATAAAAGCTTTTCACTTAACTCACTTTAGGAGAATCATGGCAACACGCAGGTAAATTCTCATAACCGTAGAACATGAAAATCTCTAAGTAGTGGTCTAAGCCACCATAGCCCTTCCGGTATCCGCTTCTACATAACCAGACATAACGGTAGAATGCTTCTGAATAACATCAATTACGGCGGCCAACAAGCCTCACACATACCGCCACAAATCACATGCATAACTTGATCACGCTGAATGGACTGATCTCTACCACCAATACGCCAACTCAACTGTGGTTAACCAATATATCTTCCTTCAATTTACCCTGATTGCCTTAGTAACAACAATAATTCCTTTTAACACATAACGCACTCCATCCGCACTCACCCCGAGTGACCTTGAACTGCGAGACCATGCTATCTCAAATCACATAAACCATTTCATACCTTCCTTGAGCGCTCATTCGCACCGTCAACTGATATGCCCATTCTGCTAATCCTTCTACGAATCCTAAGTCCTTTATCATTTTCCTCTCAAGTGCTACACTGCAAGTCAAAACATCATAGAGCATTTTGGGCCTCCACTCATAAGCTGCTGCAAAAGCTTGGTTCTCAACTGTACATGTAGGCTCAAAATCATTAGGCATCACACTTTGTCTATTGAATTTACTAGGACCGTTGTTGAGAGACACCCGCTCTGACTTGGCCGCGAATATAATCAATTCCATAAATCTTCTAGCACATGAATACCCCATTGGTGATGCACCTGGCAGAATCCCTTCCCTTAGAACCTGCATCTTTACAAGCACTCCTTTAATAATTCCTTTGCTCAAATTACCACTTATGGTCTTTTTCCGTAGCTGAAATAGCCTATCAATATGATAATAACTAGAAACCTCGCAAGTAGTTAACTATGCAACCCCATCATAGGCGGTGGGACTCTCCCACTTAGCTCGAAACCACTTTTGCACAAGTCTGGAATTTACCAGGATTCTTAATCTCCTATTGACATAACCTTTCATAATCAACCGCCAAAATTCTCGATATCTTACTATAGAAATCATTAGCAACATTTGCATGACCAATTCCTTCGCTGTATAACCAATATACTTCTTCGCAGAAGCTTCACCAACCACGCAACTGCTAACCTGCTCACAAGGAATAAACCACCTATGGAACTTGCTCCCTGGCATCTTCCAATGCTGCTGCACGGGGTACAATCACTACGACATCAATAAACAATCCTGAGTCCGAGCTCATTCTCTAGTTACACAAGTCCATTTATCCCTTGTGGACATCACTTAAGTGTGTGGCAACATCCTCCTAATTATAAGTTATGTTGTATCCTTCTTCTTTTCGGGCAGCTCCTTCCCGTTATATCAAATCTCCCACCGCATAATTGCCCATACTTCAAATTGAATCCGTAGACCCCAATCACTAATATTATCAAATCACCCCAAACTATCCTTAAAGTACGTGGTCATCCCACTGCAAGCCCATATGTAACTCCGCCACTCTCCCACTTTGGCGGAACTCATTCCCTTCATCGACTACTCGACCCTTGGCCTCTTATATTCGGCCTTCTAGAAATTTTAGCCACAACCTGACACTTTCCATACATCTTTCCTTATACTTTGCTGCTCAATTGTTGCCTTAAATAAAAACTACCTTCGTAGCACTTGAAACCACAAGTCGCTACTTACTTTAAACTTTTTTGAAAATCATCTTTCTCGAGCCGTCGACATTAGGAACACCGATTAAATCCTGCACTGCCGCATCCCGCGATATCTAACAGTCGCTTCTTCAATACTGACCTGCAATATCCTACTCCAGAGGTGGATTGTAGAAGATCACAACACCGGTGAATCTAGTACATCCAATA
Source organism: Nicotiana glauca (assembly GCA_026770625.1). NCBI lineage: Eukaryota > Viridiplantae > Streptophyta > Magnoliopsida > Solanales > Solanaceae > Nicotiana > Nicotiana glauca. The sequence continues at coordinate 71,350 of MU765639.1, read as the reverse complement.
AGGACAACAACACCTCATCATAGAAGAAAATTCCACCACGCTCGCAAATACCGAGTCTCGATACCTTGTCAACCCAAACCTAAACATTCTCTGCCCGATTGCCTTTCCCCTACTGGGAATAAAATACCAAATCTCTAGATCATGCACTGAGTAAACCTCCCTCCAAGTCATTCACTGCCCCGACAAGCAGGCAAGCATCCTACCATCATATAAATACTGCGGAACAATTGTTCATAAGTATCATGGAAACTTGTGCCTAGCCTTAGAGCTCTCAGAAGTACTGCTACTGAGTTGAAATAATAAAATATCCTTCCACGAGGCGACGATAATAGCTCATTCAACTATACCGGGAGAAACGTCCCGCACCACATCTGTAGTGCCATTACAATTCATCAATTCTCGATTTACAACTAGTGGTTCGCGTCGCATAAGATTAAGTAGAAAAGAACAAATGTATAAGCCTCATTGGAATCAAATTGCACGATAAGGAATCAAGAAGGGAAGTACTCCTAACAGCCCTGTAGCCTCTTGAGGATAAGTACAGACGTCTCCGTACCTATCTGCGAGACTCTATTAGACTTGCTCATGACTCGTGAGACCTACGGGAACCTAGTGCTCTGATACCATATTGTCACGACCCAAAATCCACTAAGGGTCGTGGTGTCGCCTGACACCACTATCAGGCAAGCCAACCAAAATACTCAATTAAATTCCCATTTTTGTATTGTCAAAATTGTTTTTCTTTACACATTAAATAACGAATAATAAAATTTACGGAAACAATCAAAATTTTTTTAACAAACTTAACATTTAATAATCCAAAAATCCTCCCAGAACCCGGTGTCACAAGTGCATGAGCATATACTGACAAGGAAATAAAATACAACATCCGTCTGGAATACAGTGGACCGGAAGTAAATACAGTATACTAGAAGGGACTGTACTAGCTGCGGCTGTCTCGAATAATGCAGCTCACCTAGTCTCAAAATCATCCGTGCTGCCACGCCCAGTAGGCCGCTAGAGTTATATATACTTGTGCAACAAAAATGCACAGAAGTGTAGTATGAGTACGTAAACAACGTGTACTCAATGAGTATCTCGTCTAATTTTGAAGAAGTAGAGACGAGATGGTCGACTTTGACACTTACTAGTGGTCCAATAATGAGGCCAATAATACATTAAATCGTGGATTTCTATAAATATGATTTTATTCCAATAGAAGGAAACAAGTAAACAATTATTTCTTTTATAGGAAATTTCTAGAATTCCTTTTTCTTTATTATCCAAATATTCTCAAGCCATGAAGAGGCATCAACAACTTTAATAAATTCAAGGAAGCAATACAAGCATGCGCAAATCATGCCGACGTCGACGGCCCGCTCCAACAAAAATGTAAATTGTGCACTGTAGAGGGTCGAACGACGCGAACCATAGATGCATCTATTTAATTTGTCGAGGAGCTCGGCCCGCTCCAAAATTTAAACACACACAGACAGTCAATCAAGAGTCCACGCGGAGAAATTATCCAAAGAAAGTCAATCCTCTTTTAACCATTTAAGAAATATGAAGTTTAATCCTTTTAGAAATTTATTTACTAATTCAATGTGATTTAAGCAATTCAAGCAATTCAAGCTGTCAATAAGTTTACGATTAATCCAAGTATAGCATGCTTTTGTGTCCTAGACTACTCGGACAATAGCATAATAGTAGCTACGCACGGACCCTTGTCACCTCGTGCGTACGTAGCCCCCACAAATAGGAGCACATAACCAATTAACTCACATATGAGGACAATTCCCTCTTACAAGGTTAGAAAGGAGATACACCTTGCTTCGAAGATCTATAACCGACATTCCACACTCTTCCGAAGACTCCAATCGATGCACAAAGCTCCAACACTAGCCAATAATAATACAAATCCATTAATATATACTTAATTACTCCTAATGATCCATTTCATAGCAATTTCTAACCCCGTTCAAAAAGTTGACGAAAATGCCCTCGGGCTCACGTGCCCGAAATTCGAAATTTTTTGAACATAAGGTTTACCCATAGCCTCACGAACTTAAATATATAATTTAATCTCAATTTCATACCCAAAATCGTGTTCAAAATCTAAGAATATCAAATTTCTAGGTTTTTTAACCAAAACCTCAAATTTATACTAATTTCAATGCTCAAATCCACACATAGTTGATTTATTTAACTCAAAATAGGTGGAGATAACTTACCTTATTATTGATGACTAAAATCCTCTCTTGAAACCCTCCAAGAATCGCCCAAGCCAAGAAAATATGAGAGGAAATGGCAGAAATCCGATTTTTAAAACAATTCTCTGCCTTTTTTTTTTCCAGCATTTTTCGCTTCTGCGGAAGAATTTCTGCTTCCACGGTCCCGCTTTTGCGGACCATCTGCCGCTTCCACTAGGCTACCCTTTTTTGCTTCTGCGTTCCCCTTTCCGCATATGCGGTCCCGCTTCTGCGGAACATTGACCACATCTGCGGTCCACGAGCCCCTGACGAAATCCGCTTCTTCGCTCCTCCTTTCGCAGGTGCGGTTCTGCTTCTGCGAAAGTATGACCGCAACTGAGGTCCTAGCTCCCTTCACCTCCAATCGCTTCTGCGGTTCCCTTTTCCACTTCTGCGGGGCAGCTTCTGCAGTTAACCCACCGCAGAAGCGATTATACCAGCAACCAGACCATTCAGTTATCTCAAAATTCCAAGTTTCGATCCGTTAGCCATCCGGAATCAACCTGAGGCCCTCGGGACCCCAACCAACCACAACAACCAGTCCCGTAACACATTACGGACTTACTCGAGGCCTCAAAATATATCAAACAATGCTAAAATCCCGAATCACACTCCATTTCAACTTAATAAACTTTAGAATTTCAAACATCTATTTTCGATGTTTAAACCTATCAAATCACGTCCGATTGACCTCAAATTTTGCACACAAGTCATATTCGAAATTGCGGACCTACTCCAGCTTTCGGAATCGGATTCCGACCTCGATATCAAAAAAGTCCACTTCCGGTCTAACTTCTCAAAAACCTTCAAATTCCTATCTTTTAGCCAAATGACTTCAAAATGACGTACGGACTCCCGAATTCACTTCCGATCGCGCTCCCAACTCCAGAATCACTTTACGGAGCTATTCACAGACTCGAAATCCCAAACGGACGTCGATAACACTAAAATGCACTTCAACCCAAACTTATGAAGTTTCTTTCAAAATTCTAACTTCCACAATAGTCGCCAAAACGCTCCCGGGTTATCCTAAACCCGATCCGGGCATACTCCCAAGTCTAAAATCATCATACGAATCTGTTGGAACTTTCAGATCCTGATTCCGAGGTCGTTTACTTAAAATTCCAATCCTAGTTAATTCTTTCAACTTTAAGCTTCCGAAATGAGAATTCTCTTTCCAAATCGACTCTGAACTTTCTGAAACTTAATTCCGACCACGGGTACTAGTCATAATACCTGAAATAAAGCTGCTCATTTCCTCAAGCCGCTGAACAACGTGCTAGATCTCAAAACGGCAGGTCACGTCGTTACAGATATCCTGGCGCCTTTTTCATAGCACACTAACAAAGTAAGAGCTTTTGTTTTATCCTTCTTTTAAATCCACAATATTATGTATTTTCTTCTTCTTCACTTCAAATAAAGTGATTATTATTTTTTCTTATTTCATTTCTCTTCGTGTACTTGATTGTTAGAGTTTCACCGTGGCTTATCTCATTTTTTTTATTATGCTTGGCGAACATCTATGATGGTATATTTTGAGTCTTAGTGTAATTCTACATATCTTTGACCGGTTTAATTGATGATTATTATTTTTTTTTAATTTCTTTCAAAAAAATTCTTACTATGATAATGTCATTCAACAATTAAGAAAACAAAAACTTATTAGCTGTCGAAAATAAAGCTTCCCCCCCCCCCC
>MU765639.1:39163-66937 GCA_026770625.1 Nicotiana glauca | reverse complement strand
ATATATATATATATATATATATATATATATATATATATATATATATATATATATATATATATATATATATATATATATATATATATATATATATTAATAATTAGGCAACAATATCTTATTAAAGCTTTCTAATAGTTAGTCATGCATGTTTTGTTGTTGTTGTTGATGTTTAGTAACATTAGATTCAATTTTATCAAATTAAAAGGAAAAATCATAATTAAGAACTTGCACTATTTTTAAAAAGGCGTGAGCATATGACAAAATATTTTATAAATGCCTCATCAAGTCTTAAGCCCTAGGGGTATTTAATAATTAGTATTTTATAAATTAATACAAAAAAATATAAATAAAAATATATTAAAAATTATAAAAAAATAAAAATAAAAAATAGTCGAAAAATGTATACATGTATCTATTACTAACATTCTAACATGTGTATGAATCACTAAAAAAAATCATGGAAAAGTGAATGACGTAAAGATGCTGTAATGACCAGACCGGTCGTTTTGAGCTTTTGCACTTTGATCGCCAGCTCTCGGGCATGACTTGCCCCGTATGATGTATTATGACTGATGTAGATTATTGGTTTTGGTTTTTATGGAAATCGGTATGAATTTGAAAGAACAGTCGCAGTTGAAAGCTTTGAATTTGAAAAGTTTGACCAAGAGTTGACTTATTTGTATATGATCTCGGATATGAATTCTGATGATTCGGTTAGCTTCGGGGGATGATTTGTGACTTAGAAGTATGATCGGAAGTAATTTTGGAGGTTCGGTGTAGAATTAGACTTGAATTGGCGAAGTTAGTATTTTGGCGAATTCCGGTTGATAGGTGAGATTTTGATCCGAGGGTCGTAATGGAATTTCGAGAGTTTCTGTAGCTTCGTTAGGTGATTTTGGATGTGTGTGTAAAATTTTAGGTCATTCGGAGGTGTTTTGGTTGGGTTTTTGATCAAATGCGTATTTCGGAAGATTTAGAAGAACTTAGGCTTGAATCCAATGTGAATTGATGGTTTGGTGTTGTTTGAGGTGTTTTGAGGATTGAAGAAAGTTTGGGTGATGTTTTAGGATGTGTTGGTGCTTTCAGTTGAGGTCCCGGGGGCCTCGGGTGAGTTCCGGATGGTCAATCGGACCAATTTTTGGCATTTGGGAGTTGCAGGTTTTTCAGTTCAGTGTTGCAGAGGTTTAACCCTACACGTCGTGTTTGAGGACTCGCGATCGCGGAAGGTTAGGAGATCAGGCATCGCGTTCGCGTGAAGGTCTTCGCATTCGCGTATAAGGGCTGGGGGCCAGTGGTGAGTTGTTCTTCGCGTTCGCGGTTGAGGGACGCGTTCGCGTAGGTTTAGGGACACAAAGCTTCGCGTTCGTGTGTGGGATACCGCCTTCACCTGGGTGTTTGAAACCCCGAATTACACTTCGTTGTGTTACTTTGAGGTGACATACACGCTGGATGACGAGTGTGGGGTAGAGCACCGTTGGGGATTGTGACCGAGTCCGTCCCGAAAGAGTACTTTAATACGTATTTGATAGTTAATTGTTTGATATTATTATGTTTGGGGCCTTATGCCGACTTGTTGAGACCATTAGGGTATTTTTACTATCTATCCCCACCCTATTTGTTTGAAATCATATCCTCAGTCCTGTTTTACCCGTTTATCACTCAAATATGGTTTTATCAATATATTCTTAAAAATATGGAAACTGTGTTGGGCTGAGTTCCCTATTTTACTGATGCTCCGAGTGATCGTGAGATGATGACTGAGGTAGACCAAGGGTCAGATTGTGAGATTGATGACTGATATAGACTGAGAGTCTGATGGTAAGGTTAATGACTGAGAGAAGAGGGCCTAGTTGTGAGGATTATATATCAATGGATCGGATGGCACGCCACAACAATATATGTATATATATCGGGTTGCATGCCGCAATGATGCTTATATGGATCGGGCTGTACGCTGTAGTGATATATTAGATCGGGCTGCATGCTGCAACAATATTGCGCTTGGGCCATAAGGGGACCCTCCCGGAGTCAGCACACCCCTAGTGAGCGCCATCGATGAAGTATATGGATCGGGCTGCACGCCGTAATGATATATGGATCGGGCTGCACGACGTAGCGGTTACTGTATGGTACCTATTGAGCGTGAACGCTAAGTGCGAGTACTGATTGGTAAGAGTTGAGTCACGAGTGACAGAGAAGCTAGCCCGAGGGGCGATAGATATATATACATGCATATGAGTGATGTTTGCCTGAGAGGCATGTTTATGAACTTATTGATTTCACTCCTCTTTAAAGTGAGTTTCTATCGAATATGTTGAGTTATTGACTGTTTTTACTCATCTTTATATTGAGCCTTTGTCGTAAATTTGGACAAATGTTTTAAGACAACTTTTATTTAATCTAGGTTTTATGAGATGTTTAGAAATTAATCACTGATTTGGAATTTGGTTATTTCCACCGAGATTTTCAAGTTATGAAGTGTTTATGATTACTGTTTTGCTCGAGAGGCTATTTTACGAACTATGCTTTGCCCGAGGGGCAAAATATGGTATTAAATCTCTATTATTATTTTAAATGGTACTGAACCCCTACTAAAACTGCTGGAGAGTATTTCAAAAAAATGATATTTACAAAAAACTGGATCTTAAAAAGGATGGTTGACTCGTATTATGATCTTAAAGCCTGTTGTGCTTATTGAGACTGATGTGATTGTAGATTCATTGTTTCCTACTGCTCAGTCTTTATTTACTCTTATTAATTACTGGGTTGGAGTACTCACATTACTCCCTGCACCTCCTGTGCAGATGCAGGTATATCGGAACCCGATAGCGGGTGTTGATTTGCCCAGACGCGGAGTCATCAGAGTTAGCAGGTGGCTGCATGACGTTCGCAGCACCGCTCCCTTCCTCACATTGCTATTACTGTGATTAGTACATTACTTTAGACTTCTTTCTGTATTCAGACCTTGATAGATGCTCATGACTAGTGACACCCCGATGTCGGGCTTGTATAGTAATTCGCACTGTTTCCTTCTGAATTATATTATGAAAAAATACTGTAATTAAAGGATTAAAAATGACTCTTAATTATTAAAGGGTTAATGTAAGTGTTGTGTCGGCTGGCCTTGTCTTCACGAGAGGCGCCATCACTACCGGGCTGATTTGGTGTCGTGATAAGTTGGTATCAGAGCCTAGGTTACAAAGGTCTCACTAGTCATGAGCGGGTTTAGTAGAGTCTCGCGGATCGGTACGGAGACGTCTGTATTTATCCTTGAGAGGCTGCAGAACCTTTTGGAAATCTTCATATTCTTGAATTCTTATCGTGCATCCTTTGATTCAGCTTGAAAAGTAACTTGAAATCCTTCCACGCGTTCATATGCGCACATGAGTGATCAGTATCAGATGTGCCTTGATGGCTTGTGATTCCCTAATTTAGGGGCGAGATGTGATCTCTATGTGCAGATGTTGGGCCGGTCTGGAGGACTTGAGGCCGAATTTTCGCCTACTACTTGAGCACTGAGGTGCTGATTGTGTGAGCAACTATTTTGAACTTATATGTTCGATTTTGTCCCTATTACTGGAAGTGACGGCTGGATAGTTATATGATGAGTATATTAGTACTGCGAGATGTATCTATGTGACTTGGAAGTGACGAGGAAGGTCTACTGGATGATAGAAGAACTATTAGGTGTTTGAATTCCATCGTGATTCATGGTATAGCTTTGAATTATGGTCGTGTGAAGGATCCTTTCATGTTTTTTAGTTGAGAGTGAAGTAAATTTTATGTTGCGGTATGAGTTCGAACTCAGGAAGACTAAGTGACTACGTATAGTTTATGGCGGTGAAAGGTATACAGAAAGGTTAACTGAAGGCAAGGCAGGTGGGTTATCTCCTGCGAAGAGTTCTAGGGTGGTGTGATTGTTAGAAGATCTCATGTGCAAATGAAATGTAAGTGTTGGAATTTGAAATTTTGGGTCATTTAAGAGAGTGGGCTTAACTGTTGCGAGATTTGTAAAAGATTTAAAGTACTAGATGATTTGTGTTGACACAAGCTTACAAATGATATGAGTTTAATCTCACTATGGTATTGTGGCATCAATAGAGTATAAGTGTTATAAGTTATTGAGTGTATTCTGATGTATGGCTTCTAGCCAAGTAGGGGAGTTTGCTATTGATTAGCTGATTGCTCGGTTATGTGCTATGTTGGTTCCGATTTGAGGCGGGTGGTGAATCTGTTTTGGTTGCAGAGATTGAGCCTGAGGACGGCTCGAGTAAAGGAAAACTTTGACTAAGGAAAGGTTATGTGCTGCAATGTCAGAAGTGCCGATAAGGCGCTGGTTGTTCGGTTCGATTGATCGGGTTAAGTGCAGTATGAATATAGAAAATAACTTTCGAAAATAGTTCTAATGTGTTCAAAATGCTTCATGTAGCAATTGGGTATCTCAAAGTCGTGTATGTGGTTAGAAACCGAGTTTTTATTTGGAAGAGTTCAAGACTTGTGGTATTTCTATGTTAATTATGGGATTCTATGTATTAGTATCAGGAAGATAAAGGTAACGAGTTTAAATTTGCAAGAAGTTCTTTAGAGTAAGGTGTTTTGGAATGTGGTGCTTTTGGGAAAATTTAAGAGAATATTCAGCGGCTTATGGGTTTTAGACAGTGTGGATTTACGCTTGGGTCCCATGTGGCAAGCCTGGGTTGAGGCATTGTGATACTTGAGTAAGAGGGAATTTCAAGTTGAAGATGAATCAGAAGGAAAATTAGATAGATGGAGTAGCGCAATAGTAGACCGGACCGGTATGGCAAGGATATGATTAATTCTTTGTGTGTTTTTGAGGTAATAAGTTCTTACAGGTATTTTGTAGCAATGCTCTTGGGTTTTGATGGCTTGCTTAGCTTGGTCTAGTTAGAAGTATTCAGTCCTGGCAGTTTAATTTGTGCAAACGGAATTAGGAGAGTTCTTATTGATTTCTACCGTGGTTAGAGAGGTGCACCTTCCACGAATGTAAGGAGTATGGGATGTGTAATGATTTCTCTTCTAGATGGGATCAATGGAAGCTCTTAGCTAGATGGGTTACAATTCGGTTCTAAAAGAGAGTTCATGAAACTCTTAAGCAGCGGGTGGCCTCAGATGATTAAGGAAGCGGTACTGCTAATTGGAAGTGATTTTATGAGAGTATATGTTTCAGTAAAAGAGCAATGTGATTAAGTTAGTGGCACTTCGGTAGTATTGCGGCACTTTTCGGCTTAATCGACTGCTGGTATTCGAGTTTGTTTGGTGGTACAGAAGAATCTTAGAGTATCTCCTGCGGGTTGATTGGGTACTAGAGGTGAGTTATATATGAGAGTGGCGGAATTGGGATCAAATATCGTAATTCGTGTGTTTCATCGACTTGGAGAGTGGGAGTTCTCATATACATGTTAGCTTGTGGTTGTGGATGGAAAAATGTGGGTAAGTTAGTCAGATATTAGTGTGTAAGATGATTCGGTCATTGTGGACCTTCGAAGGATTATCTATCTGCTGTGTGTAACTGGAGTTGATGTGTGGTCCATTGGTAGATCTATATGGATATATGTCCGGCATCGAGACGGTTTTGTTGACTTCGAGTTATTGCTGGCGAAGGATGTGTTGGTTCGGTTGTTTTGAGCTATTAGCAATTAGGGGGATCTATGAGTTACCTTTCTGTGTTGTGAGACGTTACGATTTGTTAGTTATAGGCACCCATGGTGCGGTTCTTTCAGAGTTTCATAGTGGAAGTCGAGCGGGAAGAATAATTGGGTGTTGCTCGGTGAATGGCGTATCGGGTATGTCCTATCGGGTTTGCATGGTTTATGTTACTTGTTTCACCATGGGTGTAATAATTCGCTTTGGTTCCTGACATTAAATTGTGCGTGGTTGTCAATTTCGAGCATAGTGACTTGAGGAATCTCATGTGGAGCATTGTTTGGTTAGGATCACGCATTGCAGCGAAGCTATGTGGAGATATGACCTTGCGGGTTGTATTCGTGTGTTCTATTCTATGATATGAGACGGGTTCTCAGCCCTGCGTTGTGGTGGTACTGGTGAGCTTGACGTACAACTCTTTCATTTGAGTTATTTCCATGATTTGAGCATGTTCAGATCGTTGCTTATTGGTGTGCGTATTATGCTAGTTGTGGCTTAGGCCTCTATTGATATGTCGTGTCGCCAAAGTGGTGTGTTGGAATAGAGGAGATTGTTGGGATCATTAATGAATATGAACGGATTCGATTTCAGCTTGTTTGGGACTTATTCGTAGTATAAATGAGAGACTTTGAAAGCATTGAGGATTTTAGAAGCAGAAATGTGCTTATATGGTTTATGGACTAGGATGGATTGTGAAATTTTAGTTATATTGTGTTATCGAACCTATATGAGATAGGGTGACGTGGAATCACCCTCGGGTATATGTCTACTAAGGTTATTCAGCTATTGGTTGGCTTCTAGAACAACTCTGGGTACGTTCGAGGACGAACATGTGTTTAAGTGGGGGAGAATGTAATGACCTGACCGATCGTTTTGAGCTTTTGCACTTTGATCGCCAGCTCTCGGGCATGACTTGCCCCGTATGATGTATTATGACTGATGTAGATCGTTGGTTTTGGTTTTTACGGAAATCGGTATGAATTTGAAAGAACAGTCTCAGTGGAAAGCTTTGAATTTGAAAGGTTTGACCAAGAGTTGACTTATTTGTATATGAGCTCGGATATGAATTCCGATGATTCTGTTAGCTTCGGGGGATGATTTGTGACTTAGGAATGTGATCGGAAGTAATTTTGGAGGTCCGCCGTAGAATTAGGCTTGAATTGGCGAAGTTAGTATTTTGGCGAATTCTGGTTGGTAGGTGAGATTTCGATCCGAGGGTCGGAATGGAATTCCGAGTGGTTATGTAGCTTTATTAGGTGATTTGGGATGTGTGTGTAAAATTTCAGGTCATTCGAAGGTGTTTTGGTTGGGTTTTTGATCAAATGCGTGTTTCGGAAGATTTAGAAGAACTTAGGCTTGAATCCGATGGGAATTGATGGTTTTGGTGTTGTTTGAGGTGTTTTGAGGATTGGAACAAGTTTGCGGGATGTTTTAGGATGTGTTGGTGCTTTCGGTTGAGGTCCCGAGGGCCTCGGGTTAGTTCCGGATAGTCAATCAGACCAATTTTTGCAATTTGGGAGTTGCAGGTTTTTCAGTTCAGTGTTGCAGAGGTTTAACCCTTCGCGTTCGCATAGGGTGAGTCGTGAAAGCGTAGAAGGAATTTGAGGGCCAGGAATTTAGGCCTTCGCATTCGCGTTTGAGGCCTCACGATTGCGGAAACTTAGGAGATCAGGCATCGCGTTCGCGTGAAGGTCTTCGCATTCGCATAAAAGGGCTGGGGGCCAGTGGTGAGTTTTTATTCGCGTTTGCGGTTGAGGGACGCATTCGTGTAGGTTTAGTAACCCAGGGCTTCGCGTTCGCGTGTGGGATACCGCGTTCGCGAAGGGTAAATTGGTCAGTGGAAAAGTTTGTTCATTACGAACACGAGTGGGCCCTCGCATTCGCATAGAGTAAAATGTCAGCTGGCAGAAGGGTTTTTAATGATATTTCAGCTGCGAGCCTAAGTTATTTTCCTTCATTATTGAGCACCTTGAGAGATTTTTGGGAGGAATTGAAGAGGGTTTCGACTGGGATTGATTGGAGGTGAGTCCTATGAACTAAAAACACGATTATATTGTGAAATTGACCTTGGAATTCATGAAAACTTAACTAAAATTGGAAGAACTAGGGCTTGGATTTCTAAATTTTAAATTGGGATTTGATGGGTCATTTGAGCTCGGATTTGAGAGTTCTTGGTATGTATGGACTCATGGCGAGATAAGGACCCGTTGTTGTAAAAAATTTTGAGTTTTGAGAAGTGGGCCCGGGGCTCAGGTTTTGCCAATTTCGGGATTTTTAATATTTTTCGATTGTTTTCGCTTGGGCTTTGTTCCACTAGCATATTGTGATGTATTCGCTATGATTTTGGATGGATTCGACGTGCGTGGAGGCCGATTTTAAGGGCAAAGGCATCGCGAGCTAGAGATTTTGCCGATTTTAGGTAAGTAATAATTTTAAATACTGTCCTGAGGGTTTGAAACCCCAGATTACATATTGTTGTGTTACTTTGAGGTGACTTGCACGCTGGATGACGAGCGTGGGGTAGAGCACCACTGGGGATTTTGACCTAGTCCATCCCGAAAGAGTACTTTAATGCGTATTTGATAGTTAATTGTTTGATATTATTATGTTTGGGTTGTATGCCATGTTTGGGGATTTGTGCCAACTTGTTGAGACCCTTAGGGGTATTTTTACTATCTTTCCCCACCCTATTTGTTTGAAAGCATATCCTCAGTCATGTTTTACCTGTTTATCACTCAAATCTGGTTTTATCACTACATTCTTAAAAATGTGGAAACTGTATTGGGCTAAGTTCCCTATTTTGCTGATGCTCCGAGTGATCGTGAGATGATGGCTGAGGTAGACCGAGGGTCTGATTGTGAAATTGACGACCGATATAGATTGAGAGTCTAATGGTAATGTTAATGAATGAGAGAGGAGGGCCTAATTGTGAGGATTATATATCAATTGATCGGGCTGCATGCCGCAGCAATATATAAATATATAAATATATATATATATATACACAGATCGGGCTGCACGCCGCAGCGATACTTATATGGATCGGGGTGCATGCCGCAGCGATATGTTGAATCGGGTTGCACGCCGCAGCAATGTTATGCTTGGGCCGTAAGGGGCCCCTCCAGGAGTCTGCACACCCCCAGTGAGCGCCGTCGACGAAGTATATGGATCGGGCTGCATGCCGCAGCGATATATGGATTGGGCTGCACGCCGCAGCGGTTACTGTATGGTACCTATTGAGCGTGAACGCTGAGTGCGAGTACTGATTGGTAAAAGTTGAGTCAGGAGTGACAGAGAGGCTAGCCCGAAGGGCGATAGATATATATACATGTATATGAGTGATGTTTGCCTGAGAGGCCTGTTTATGAACTTATTGATTTCACACCTCTTTAAAGTGAGTTTCTATCGAATATGTTGAATTATTGACTGTTTTCACTCATCTTTATATTTATCCTTTGTCGTAAAGTTGGACAAATGTTTTGAGACAACTTTTATTTAATCTAGGTTATATGAGATATTTAGAAATTAATCACTGATTTGGCATTTGGTTATTTCCATCCAAATTTTCAAGTTATGAAGTGTTTATGATTACTATTTTGCCCGAGAGGCTGTTTTACGAACTATGCTTTGCCCGAGGAGCCAATTATTGCATTAAATATCTATTATTATTATTTTAGATGGTACTGAACCCCTACTAAAACTGCTGAAGAGTATTTCAAAAAAATGATTTTTACTAAAAGCTGGATCTTAAAAAGGAAGGTTGACTCGTATTATGATCTGAAAGCCTGTTGAGCTTATTGAGCCTGGCGTGATTGTGGATTCATTATTTCCTACTGCTCAGTCTTTATTTACTCTTATTACTTACTGGGTTGGAGTACTCACATTACTCCCAGCACCTCGCAGATGCAGGTATATCGGAACCCGATAGCGGGTGTTGATTTGCTCAGACACGGAGTCATCAGAGTTAGCAGGTGGCTGCATGATGTTCGCAGCACCGCTCCCTTCCTCAAATTGCTATTACTGTGATTAGTACATTATTTTAGACTTCTTGTTGTATTCAGACTTTGATAGATGCTTATAAAATTTTATTAATTATATTTTTATTTTAAAAAAGTTATAAAATATGAATAAATATAATTTAAAATTAGCGACCAAAGTTGGTCGCTCCTTTCACGAGCCGTTTCGCTCTCCGTAAACCATCGCGACGGCACCTAGTCGCTACGACTAGGTAAGCCTAAAAATGCGGAATACAAACCATAATTGCGGAAGAAATAATTAAAACTGAACTAATAAAATAAAACAATGGTTAAGGTGCCGCTCGGCACAGACAATAACACCTCTCGAAGCTAACAAAATTTCCAAAACCCGAAATCTCACAAATCACAAGCTAAGGGATACATAAGAGGCTCTAACTCAAGAATGTCTAAACAAGGATAAATACTAAAAGGGCTATGCTTATTATAGAAAGCTGGAAAGGGACTCCTCGGTCTGCGGCCATAGCAGATATACCTCGAAGTCTCTACCGAAACGCCTCCCTTCAAGTCTGTCAGCAACTCAGTGGAAGTACCTGTGTCTACACAACAAAAATGTGCAGAAGCATAGCATGAGCACATCACGGCGGTGCCCAGTAAGTATCAAGACTAATCTCGGTGGAGTAGTGACGAGGAATAGTCAAGACATCTACCGGTCAAATAAGTAATATAATTATGGGAACAACGGAAAATGGTATATATTTATGTAAAGACTGCACGAAATGACAAATAATACTACAATCACGATAAGGGAAAAAGAACAACAAGTAACAGCGAAAATGTAAGAAATGACGATACATAATGACGGCGAAAACACAATCCAAATCCTAAGGTCACAAAACAATAAAGGGAAAATAAAATAATAACTCAGATCCTACGATGATGTTCACATAAGGTCTTATTCAACTATTTTCACAAATTTACCAAATCTCAGACAAACCACAACTCACGAAATCCCATCATCTGAAGTCTAACACTTGATACCCTGTGCCCCCATCAGTCTCACAGTCATGCTAACAACTAACTGACTAACTAGGGCCACTCTCACATTTATGATGATTAAACGAGGGCGTACCTCTATCCTTAGCAAAATCAAGAGGAATTCACTTCTAATAGGAGTGTTCAACTACGTGTATGCTTGTGCAAGTGCTTTAACAAGGTTGCTACCAGCTAAATAAACGTAAGAAGAAGAACGGGCAACATGTACGATGTTTCCTCACAACTTCCATGCGATAAAGCTCATATAGGTAAGAAACCTACAATCACAATATTTAAACAAAATAGGAATGCCTCCACAGGCCGTCACAATTTTTTACAATCAATCCCTCACATAGCCCACCTTATTCCGCCACGTGTGCAATTAATAACATAATAAGTACCGCCTTATTTTGCCACACGTGCATCATAATATTCCGACCTTATTTCGCCACATGCACAACCTACATATAAGCATATGAACATATCCCGCCTTATTACGCCGCATGTGGAATATATCAATAGCAACATTAGAACGGCAAAGACCTCGTGCAACCCCTCAACAACAATCGCACGGCAGAAACCTCGTGCATCACAAAATCAATAACTGCGCGGCAAAAACCTCGTGCATCAACAATATCAATAACCGCACGGCAGAAACCTCGTGCATCACAATATCTATAACCGCACGGCAGAAACTACGTGCATCACAATATCAATAACCGCACGGCAGAAACCTCGTGCATCAACAATATCACGTACAACATAAACAAATACAATATATATAAGAGCACAACAAGTGAACTATCTCAAAATCTTTCGTTCACCGGGGGCGGTAAAACTAGCTCACAAGGAGTAACCGCAAGAGAAAATACTAAACGTAATAAGAACAATTTAACAAGGTAGAAAGATAATATGAAACAACGTCCCATAGCATGTAGTTCAAGAACATGGGAGTTAACAAGAGTCAAGTAATTTCAAATAAGAAAAATATCAATTACACATGGAATATCCACTCCTCTGCTGGGATTGGGGCAGGTTATGAAAGGTATATGACAACTTCAATTAAGACTAAATAATTACCTGAGAGATAATAATGATTTCCAATAAAATAAGCAGTTATGGAAGATAACGTGGCAATGGAGGAGGTAAAGATCTTCAGTTAAGTAAGGTAAGAGTCAATTAGGCGATAAGAATGAACCACAAGGCAATTAATTCCAAATAAAACATGTAGAGGTGGAACTAGCAAAAGAAAAATTCAATCATATCAAGAACAACTTCATACTCAGTGCATATACGGACCTAAGAACCTAGAAAGGCCAATTTTTCCCACAAATAAATCTGAGCACGCACTCGTCACCTCGCGTACACGGAATACAATCAGCAGAGAAGACTCAAATCCTAAGGGGAAGTCCCCCACACAAGGTTAGGCAAGATACATACCTCGAACCGACTTAAAATCAACTAGAAACCACGTTCTTGCCATGAGTACTCGACTCCAAATGGCCCAAATCTATTCAATTAAATTTCATACTATAAATAACACTTCAAGTAATAGATTCTACAATTAAATTCTAAGTTAATACGCGAAATTATGTAAAATGACCAAAATGCCTCTCGGTCCAACGTCTCAGAATCGGGCAAAATTTATCTTTTCAGAATCCCCACCCTCACACGAGTCTATTCATATAAAAATCACTCAAATCAGATGCCAAAAACCTAATCAAAACTCAATAAGTCGGCCTAAGAAGTTCTACAAATCTTCTTTCAAAATCCGAAATTAAAGGATGAATTTAGGAGGAGATTCATGGAAATTAGTCTAAACCGAGTGAGAATCACTTACCCAAGTCGCCCAGGTGAGAATCCATTCAAAAATCGCCAAGAACCGAGCTCTAGAAGTTAAAATATGATAAAAATGGTGAAACCCTTGAATTTGGGATATATTTTGTCTGCCCAGGTATTTGTGCACAGCGATCGCGGGAGAAGGGTCGCGATCGCGTAGAAGAAATTTCGAGGCTGCCCAGATTGCACATCGTGATCGCGTGAATGAGGATGCGAACGCGAAGAGGAAACGTGGTCAACTACCCTAACTCCTAATTCCCACTATGCGAACGCAGGACTATAGACGCGATCGCGAAGTATAGAAAAATAGACCTTCGCGATCACAGAAGGTTAAATGCGAAGGGGATGAAGGATTTTGGGGTGGTCTTCAACAAGGCATCGCGATCGCGGGAGAATCTTTGCGATCTCGAAGAAGGATATCAGAAGCAGCAACAACAACAGTTCAAATAGGAGGAAAATGATCCGTAACCCATCCGAAACACACCTGAGGCTCCCGGGACCCCAAACAAACCTACAGACATATCCCACAACATCTTTAAAACTTGTACCAAATCCTTAAACCACCTAAAACAACGTCGGAAACTAGAATTAATCAATGATTTAAGCCTAAGAACTTTAACTTCTCTCAAAACACGCTTTCGATAAAAAACCTAACCAAACCACGTACGAATGACCTGAAATTTTACACACACATCCCAAATGACATGACGGAGCTACTGCAACTTCCGTAATTCCTTTCCAACCCTCGGTCAAAATCTCGCTATCGGACCGGAAACTTCAAAAATTCAAACTTCGGCATCTCAAGCCTAAATTAGCTACGGACCTCCAAAACACATTCCGAACATGTTCCCAACCCCAAAATCACCTAACAAAGCTAACAGAACCATCAAATTTCCATTCCGAGGCTGTCTTCACACTGTTCAGACTACGGGCAACTTTCCAACATTTAAGCTCTCATTTAGGGACTAAGTATCCCAAAACTCTCTGAAACTCAAATTTGAACATCCCGGTAATTCAAATTAGCAGAAATAGACTTAGGGAAAGCAATTAATAGGAAATCGAGACCTAAATTCTTAAGACGACCGGCGTGGTCATCACATCATCCAACACTTAAACATTCGTTCGTCCTCGAACGAGCTAAGATTCGCCTCGAAGTCCTTAAGTATCTGAGTGCACACATCCAACATACACCCCCGGGTGATCCCACGCTACCCCAATCTACTTAAGCATGACGACACCATCTCTACTGAAATTTAACCTTTCTAGAAATACCAATAAGCCTTCAAGCCAAAATTCTCACCTTCCATCCATTTCTAAAAGACACGATTCTGAATCCATGTCCGGTATCAGTCTCAACCCACTGCTTCAATTCATGCCACCACACATAGGTATAACCACACAACATGACACATCACAAATGGGCCCACAATAACATTTCTGATAGCAATACTTGCCTTAGATCAAATTCATATCGGTCATAAGCCTCATATTCAATAGGAACTCTTTTTAAACCTCCACAACTCTGGAGATGATACAATAACCACAAATACCACATAAGAAAACACCCAAATAACTAAATCTCAACTAACACCAATGGGTACGCACCCCACAAACTAGAACTCAAGAAGCATGCAACGAAAATGGATGAATATGGGAAGGGAAAACACATAAGGGAACTATCAAACAAGTCAGACTAGTATAAATTTTCTAAATCACTAATCCACAGAACATTCTAACAAGAAAGAATAAAAGCATATAAAATACTCACAAGGATCTTATACTGATATAATCCCCACCGTGGTACATAGCTCGGTCTCAACATATTAAATCACCTGAAATCACGAGGGTCCTGCATTCACTCTGAATCACAAGTAGGGTACACATCAACCCATCTAGAGACTCTTACTGGATCAATTCCAACTACAATTTATAATATAGACTGGCTCTCACACCGGTGGAGCATAGGAGTCACAGCTCGTAACCAAGAATACTCAGAAATCACATCAAACCTATCGAAACAGATAACATGAATTTACTACTAGCCTCATAACTCTCGACAACAGCTAGAAACATACGATAGACATGGCTATCACTCATAGAACCTCCTAATAGGATAATCACATAATCAGAGTGCAAATCATGAAACACACCCATAAATGGAAGAAAAAACCAGGAAACTCACCCCGATAAGCAGGACTGTAATGAACTACAGATAGTGTCCCTCTATAACAAATCGAATCCGTACCTGAATGACATTCAGCTGGCGTACCGGCCTCAAGCCTACTATATTAAACACATTAATGAGCCGGGCCTCCTCTTCTTGAGTGCCCTCTACCTGCATGAATACCTCACTGTGACACACCGGTCCGAAGTCTGGGACAATCTCTCACCATGTGGCTAGTATCTCCACACTCGAAACACCCTCTCTGCTGATGAAGCGGTGGGAAATGCGCAATAAAGGTACTCCGAGACCCATGAACACCTGAGTCACCATGCAAAGCCTGAAGCGCGAACTGAACTGGCTGACCCGCAAAACCTCTACCATGACGTACCCTGCCTCTAAAATAAGGACCATTATATCTCCCCGGTCTACAAGGTCTCCTCGCCTCCTCAAACTCTCTCTCCCGATCTCGTCTGCTCTCTCTCTCTCTCGTGACCCTGCCTCCCCTCTCTCCCCCCAGCATGCATACCCTCTATCATCCTAGCAATGTTCACCACCAGCTGATACGAAATATCCATCTCCAACTCACGAGCCATGCTAGACCTGATGCTGAGAATAAGCCCTTCTATGAACCGGCGAACCTTCTCGCGAACAGTAAAAACCAAGGTTGGGGCATGTCTAGCCAAGCTGGTGTAATGGACAGTATACTCCAAGACGTTCATAGCACCCTGGCGCAAATACTCAAACTCTGCACACCATGCATCCCTAAGGCTCTGAGGAACAAACTATCTCAGGAACATATCTAAAAACTGGGTCCAAGTCAGTGAAGCTGCCTCGTTTGGGCTGTTTAACTCATAGGTGCGCCATTAGTCATAGGTGGCTCCTCGAAGCTGGAAAGTAGTGAAAGAAACCCTGCTCGACCCAGAGATACATATAATATGGAGAATGCGGTAACACTCATCAAGAAACCCCAAGTCATCGTCCGATGCTAATCCGCTGAATATCGGAGGATCATACTCTTTGATCCTCTCTAGTCTCATCTGCTCCTGCTCGGAAGCCGGTTCCATGCCCTCGGGTTGAACTGGTGCTACAGGCGGTGCAGGAATAATCTTAGGGACCTGCTCAACATGCACTCGCTACTGAATAGTGCGGGCGGCGGGAGTCTGTGCTCCTCCTCCGGCCTGGGGCGTGGCTGCAGCAAGGGGAAGCAATCCTACTTGAGCCAAAGTGGTGTACATGCTCGGGAACTGTGCCAAAGTCTCCTGAAGGGCTGGAGTAGTAGTGGCAGTAGGCGTGTCAGGTGCCTAGACTCCAGATGGATCTGCTGTTGGTACCTCGGCGGCAGCTCGCGCAGGTGCTCTCGCTGCACCACGTACGCGTCCTCGACATCTACCCCGGCCCCGACCTCCGACAGCTGCAACAGGGGGTGCGGGTGCCTGATCACCTCGGGTAGTACGTGTCCTCACCATCTGTGATTGAGTAGAAGATAGAGGTTTAGGATTGTGATGTCAAAATCTCGCACGACAGGGAAATCAAACGAAGTGGAATTTTCCTAACGGTTACATAGCTTCTCGTAGATAAGTACAGACGTCTTCGTATCGATATACGAGACTCTAATACACCGGCTTGTGATTCGTGACTCTTATGAACCTAGAGCTCTGATACCAACTTGTCATGACTCGGCTCACCCTCCGTGAACCATCGCGACGGCACCTATTCGCTACGACTAGGTAAGCCTAACAATGCGAAATATAAACTATAATTGCGGAAGAAATAATTAAAACTGAACTAATAAAATAAAACAATGGTTAAGGTGCCGCTCGACACATACAATAACAACTCTCAAAGCTAACAAAATTTTCAAAACCCGGAATCTCACAAATCACAAGCTAAAGGATACATAAGAGGCTCTAACTCAAGAATGTCTAAACAAGGATAAATACTGAAAGGGCTATACTTATTACAGAAAGCTGGAAGGGGACTCCTCGGTCTGCGGATGTAGCACATATACCTCAAAGTCTCTACCGAAACGCCTCCCTCTAAGGCTGTCAGAAACTGAGTGTAAGTACCTGTATCTGCACACCAAAAATGTGCAGAAGCGTAGCATGACCATACCAGGGCGGTGCCCAGTAAGTATCAAGACTAACCTCGATGGAGTAGTGACGAGGAACAGTCAAGACACCTACCGGTCAAATAAATAATATAATTATAGGAACAACGGAAAATGGTATATATATTTATGTAAAGGCTACAAGAAATAACCAATAATGCTACAATTACGATGAGGGAAAAGAACAATAAGTAACAACGAAAATATAAGAAATAATGATACATAATGAGGGCGAAAAGACAATCCAAATCCTAAGGTCACAACATAGTAAGAGGAAAACAAAACACTAACTCATATCGTACGATGATGTTCAAATAAGGTCTTATTCAACTATTTCCACAAGTTTACCAAATCTGACAAACCACAAGTCACGAAATCCCAGTATCTGAAGTCTAACACTTGGCATCCTGTGCCCCCATCAGTCTCACAGTCATGCTGACAACTAACTAACCAACTAGGGCCACTCTCACATTTATGATGATTAAACGAGGGCGTACCTCTACCCTTTGCAAAATCAAGAGGAATCCACATCTAATAGGAGTGTTCAACTACGTGTATGCTTGTGCAAGTGATTTAACAAGGTTGCTACCAGCTAAATAAACGTAAGAAGAAGAACGGGCAGCACGTACGATGTTTCCTCACAACTTCCATGTGATAAAGCTCATACAGGTAAGAAACCCACAATTACAATATTTAAACAAAATAGGAATGCCTCCACAGGCTGTCACAATTCTTTACAATCAATCCCTGGCATAGACCACCTTATTCCGCCACATGTGCAATTAATAACATAATAAGTACTGCCTTATTTCACCACACATGCATCATAATATTCCCACCTTATTTCGCCACATGCGCAACCCACATATAAGCATATGAACATATCCCGCCTTATTATGCTGCAAGTGCAATATATCAATAGCAACAGTAGCACGGCAAAGACCTCGTGCAACCCCTCAACAACAATCGCACAACAAAAACCTCGTGCATCATAAAATAAATAATAGCATGGCAGAAACCTCATGCATCAACAATATCAATAACCGCACGGCAGAAACCTCATGCATCACAATCTGAATAATCGTACGTCAGAAACCTCGTGCATCACAATATCAATAACCGCATGGCAGAAATCTCGTGCATCACAATATCAATAACCGCACGGCAGAAACTTTGTGCATCGACAATATCAAGTACAACAACAACAAATACAATATATACAAGAGCACAACAAGTTATTTCACTCAAAATCTTTCGTTCATCAGGGGCGGTAAGATTGATCACAAGGAGTAACCACAACAGAAAATACTAAATGTAATAAGAAAAATCTAACAAGGGAGTAAGATAATATGAAACAACAACCCTATAGCATTTAGTTCAAAGAAAAGGGAGTTAACTTTCACGACCCGGATTTCCCATCCTCGGGGGTCGTGATGGCGCCTACTCGTGGAAACTAGGCAAGCCAAGAACCTTTCGCAAACATCAACCCATCTCATTTTATACATGATTAAACAATTAATTTATCAATAAATAGGCAATTAAAAGCCAACGAAAAGTAAAATTTAGCGGAAGTCTGAACTAGATATAGAAACAGCATCTAGAAAACCAATACAAGTCTCTACCCAGCACCTGGTGTCACAACCATACACAGACTGTCTAGGATTACTACAAATAAGGGTTTGAAATAAAGGACATAGTCTGTCTCGAATACAAATGTCAACAGAACATGAAACACTGAAAGAAGAGACGTCGGGCCTGCGGACGCCAGCAAGGCTACCTCGGTGTCTCGTGGACTGAAGGTCGGCTCCCTGACTACTGTTGTGCACTGTAAGCTACTTTGACACCTGGATTTGTGAAAAAGAGCACAGAGTGTAGTATCAACACAACCGACCCCATGTGCTGGTCGGCGAAGTAGTGACTAGGCTAGATCGGACTACCACATAAACCTATGCAGTTATATATACATATACAGTGGAATCGAGATACAGAAATTAACCAGTTAATATGGGAGGGGAGCATGCCGTAGGGAATATAACAAATCCGAATAAAAATCATCAAATAACAAAGAAAACAACATAGCTAGACATCAATAAAGAATCAGAAATCAATAAGAGCACGGCATCACCCTTCGTGCTTTTACCCTCATCCTCACCATGCAATGATATGATAAAAATGTGCACGGCATCACCCTTCGTGCTTTTACTCTCATACTCACCAAGCAATGATATGATAAAAATGTGCACGGCATCACCCTTCGTGTTTTTACTCTCATCCTCACCAAGCAATGATATAATAATAATGTACACGGCATCACCCTTCGTGATTTTACTCTCTTTCCTCACATATAATCAATAGAATTGGCATGGAATGGTACATCGTGCGGCACATCATCACCCTTCATTCTTTACACTCTTACCTCACAATAAACAAATAATGCACGACATCACCCTTCGTGCTTTAACACTCCTCCTCACCCAAACAACAATCACAAACAAGGGCAAGGGGATAAAAAAATAATAATAGAAACCCCGACAAGGGAACACAATAGCAACAATTAAATTCTGGCAAGGGTACAATATCAATAATGTCAACGCCCTGGCAAGGGAAAATAACCAATAAGCAAAAATATCCCAGCAAGGGAACAATTTAAATATTGTTTCTCTTTCTTTCACTTTTATTCCATATCTCACTTTACCACTTAAGCCAATGCTCCAAAGCGTACATCCATTTCATGTACGTTCACAATTGTAATACAACTTGAGCCAGTGCTCTTCGATGTTCATATGTCACAATTTCCTTTCACAAGTTGTTCACAACAAATAGGAATCATCACCAAGGCAAAAAAAATACAACAAAATCAAGATATTCACAAGTTAAAGACTCATGGTCATGATACACACCAACGTATAGATACTCGTCACCATGCCTATACGTCGTACTCGACAATTACCATATAGCAAATAGGACTCAACTCCTAATACCTCAAGCTAGGGTTAGACCATACACTTACCTCAAACTTCCACGGCCAATTCAATCCTCAATAACCTCCTTTCCTTTTGAATTCGGCTCCAAATCTATTGTATCTATACAATAATGACTTCAATACATCAATAAATGCTAAACAGCACGAACCCAATGCCTAATTATAGCTTTTCCATCATTTTTCCCAAAAACTCAAAAATCGGCCCCGGGCCCGCTTGGTCAAAATACGAGGTTCGGTCCAAAATCAAATCCTCCATTCACCCACGAGCCCAAATATATAATTTGTTTTTAAATTCAACCCCAAAACGAGGTCTAAATCAAGAAAAATCAAAAAGCCCTAACTCTACCCAAATACCCAATTTTCTACCTTAAATCACATGTTTTAGGCCTAAAAAATAAATAGATGTTGATGAAAATGGAAGAAAACTAGTCTATGATTACGTACCTATGAGTTTGTGGTGAAATCCTTTTTCAAAAATCACCCAATTTGGAGTTAAGATGAAGAAGTTATGAAAGATTGAAAAATTCTCGGTTAAGCTACTATTTTTTAATCGCTTGGCAGACCTTCATCGCGTTCGCGATAGGTCCCCCACGTTAGCGAAGAGCAGCCTTACACAGGCTTATGCGATTGCGATACCTCTTACCATTCGCGAAGGGTTGGCCCCCATGGCCTTCACGTTCGCGGGCCTAGGAACACGTTCGCGTAAAGGAAAAAGATAGACTCCATACCAGTCCCCCATTTACCTTACGTGTTCGCGAGACGTGGGCCGCGTTCGCGTAGAGCAACCCGCCAATGCCCCGTGTTCGTGTTCCTTACCTCGCGTTCACGTTGAACAAAAATCCCTATCCCCATTTTACCTTACGCGATCGCGAGAGTGACTACGCGATCGCAAAGAGCAACAGGCCTGGGCACTTGTTGCTGATTTTCTGCAATCTTTCGAAGTCAAAAACCACTCCGAAACACTCCCGAGCCCTCGAGGCTCCAACCCAAACACATGTACTTACTCAAAAATATCATACAAACTTATCCATGCGATCAAATTTCCCAAATAACCTCAAAAACAAGGAATCAAACCTCAAAATCATGAATTTTTCCTCAAACTTCATTAAGTTAAAAATTTGGGATTTCAAGTCCGAAACACGTCAAACGACGTCCGATTTTAACCAAACTTCACAGAAATATCTCAATTCATATATAAGACCTGTACCGGGCACCGGAACCAAAATACGGGCCCGATACCAACACGTTCCAATCAAATATCATTTCAATTTTTCATTAACAATTTAAAAAAATAATTTCTTTTAAAAATTCATTTCTCGGGCTCCGGACCTTGGAATTCCATTCCGGGCATACGCCAGAGTCCAATATTTTCCTACGGACCCTCCAAGATCATCAAGTCACGGGTCCGTGTCCGTTTACTCAAAAAGTTGACCAAAGTCAAATATATTCATTTTAATATCAAAATTTATCATTTTTCACATAATTTCATATTTAAGCTTTCCAGCTACGTGCCCGGACTGCGCACGCAAATTGAGGCAACTCTAAATGAGGTTTTCAAGGCCTCGGAAGCATAAAATTAATTAAAAACAGGTGATGACCCTTTGGGTCGTCACATTAACAAGAGTCAAGTAATTTCAAATAAGAAAAATATCAATTACACATGGAATATCCACTACTCTCTTGGGATTGGGGCAGGTTATGAAAGGTATTCGACAACTTCAATTAAGACTAAATAATTACCTAAGAGATAATAATGATTTCCAATAAAACAAGCAGTTATGGAAGATAACGTGACACTGAAGGAGGTAAAGATCTTCAGTTAAGTAAGGTGTCACGACCCAAAATCCACTACGGGTCGTGGTGGCGTTGGACACCGCTGTTAGGCAAGCCAACTAAAATACTTAATTAAATTCCAATTTTAATAATTTTTGAAAAACCAAGATTTTCCTTCAATGTTACTGGTGAAAGACAAATAAGTGCCATGTAAATAAAAGAGTGTTTGGAAATAAATGCAAGATACCCAATTAATCATCCCAGAACCCGGTGTCACAAGTGCATGAGTGATTTTTAAGAAATAATATAATACAACAACCGTCCGGAATACAATATTGGACAGAAAATAAATACAGATAACTGAAAGAGACTTTGCTGGCTGCGAGTCGCCTCGAGAAGTGCAGCTAGCCTAAGTCTTCATATCAACCACGCTGCTACGCCCAGTAGGCCGCTAGAACTTCATATACATGTGCAACAAAAATGCATAGAAGTGTAATATGAGTATGAAAACAACATGTACTCAATGAGTATCCCGTCTAATCTCGAATAAGTAGAGACGAGATGGTCGGCTTCGACACTTACTAGTGGTCCAATAATGATATATCAATAATATGATAAATCACAGATTTTTATAAACATGATATAATTCAATAGGTTGAAGCAAATGAACAATTTTTCCTTTATAGGAAATTTCCAAATTCCTTTTCATCATTTATACAATTATTCTCAAGCCGGAAAGAGGCTATAACAACTTTAATAAGTTTCAAGGCAAGCAATACAAGCATACACAAATCATGCCGAGGCGTATGACCCGCTCCAACATAAAATAAGCTATGCACTGCCGAGGGTCGAACGGCGCGAACCATAGATGCATCTATTACCCCGCTTGCGAACAATTAATCCACGTATAACATGCTTTTGGGTCCTATACTACCCGGACAATAGCATAATAGTAGCTACGCACGGACTCTCATCACCTCGTGCGTACGAAGCCCCTACAAATAGGAGAAAATAACCAATTAATTCACCTATGGGGACAATTCCCTCTTACAAGGTTAGAAAGGAGACTCACCTTACTCCGAAGATCCATAACCGGCGTTCCACACCCTTCCAAAGACTCAAGTCGATGAGCGGAGCTCCAAAGCTAGCCAATAATGATACCAATCCATTAATATATACTCAATTATTGATTATAACCCAATTTATAATAATTCTTAACCCCGATCAAAAAGTTGACGAAAACACCCTCGGGCCCACGTGCCCGTATTTCTAAAAATTTTGAAGAATAAGTTTACACATGGCCTCACGAACTAAAATATATAATTTTCTCTAAATTCCATACCCAAAATCGTGGTCAAATTCCAAGAATATAAATTTCTAAGTCTTTCTACCAAAACCCCAAATTTCTACTCATTTACATACTAAAATCTATACATAATAGATATATTTAACTCAAGATGGATGGGATTAGCTTACCTTCTCGTTGATGAAGAAAAATCTACTTGAAGCTCTGCCAAAATCACCCAAGCCAAGAAAATATGAGAGAAAATGGCCAAAACCCAATTTTTTTAAAACATCTTTCTGCCTCCAGCACTTTCCGCACCTGCGGTCCCTCGACCACTTATGCGGTTCCGCAGCTGCGGCCCTACTACCGTATCTGCGGTCCTTCCCAGGCTGCCCTTTTTCTGCTTTTGTGTCTTCTCCACCACAGGTGCGGTCCCGCATCTGCGGAAATATGACCATATCTGCTGTACCTTCTCCTCCAGTCCATAACCGCATATGCGGCTATTTTCGCGCAGGTGCGGTCCCGCTTCTACGGTTCCCTAACCGCATCTGTGGTCCATTCGCTCCTGACCCAAAATCGTATCTGCGACCTTCTAGCCACTTCTGCGACTCTGCAACTACGGCCAACTCATCGCAGGTGTGGTTACACTAGATAGCAGCAACTTCAGCCTTTCCAAGAATTCCATTTTCGATCCGTTAACCACCCGGAATCCACCCGAGGCCCCCGGGACCCCAACCAATCATACCAACCAGTTCCAAAACACATTACGGACTTGATGGAGTCCTCAAATCATATCAAACAATGCTAATACCACGAATGGACCTCCAATCCAAGCTTTATGAACTTTAGAATTTCAAATTTCTTCTTTCAATGTTGAAACCCATCAAATCACGTCCGATTGACTTCAAATTTTGCGCCCAAGTCATATTCGACATTACGGACCTACTCCAACTTTTGAAATTGAATTCCGAACCCGATATCAAAAATTCCACTTCCGGTCAAACTTCTCAAAAATCTTCAAATTTATATCTTTAGCCAAATGACCTACGGACCCCCGAATTCACTTCCGATCGTGCTTCCAACTCCAGAATCACCTTACGGAGCTATTCACAGACTCAGAATCCCAAATGGACATCGATAACACTGAAATGCACTTCAACCCAAACTTATGAAATTTCTTCCAAAATGCTAACTTCCACAATAGTTGTTGAAACGCTCCCGGGTTATCCTAAACCCCAATCCGGGCATACGCCCAAGTCTGAAATCATCATACGAACCTGCTGGAACTTTCATATCCCGATTCCGAGGTCGTTTGCTCAAAATTCCACTCCTAGTTAATTCTTTAAACTTTAAGCTTCCAAAATGAGAATTCTGTTCCCAAATCAACTCCGAACTTCCCGAAATTCAATTTCGACCGCGCGTACAAGTCATAACACCTGAGATGAAGCTGCTCATGGTCTCAGACTACTAGATGACGCTGTAGGGATCAAAATGACAGTTCGGGTCGTTACATAAGGTAAGAGTCAATTAGGCGATAAGAATGAACCACAAGGCAATTAATTCCAAATAAAACATGTAGAGGTGGAACTAGCAAAACAAAAATTCAATCATATCAAGAACAACATCATACTCAGTGCATATAAGGACCTAAGAACCTTGAAAGAGCAATTTTTCCAAAAAATAAATTCGAGCACACACTCGTCACCTCGCGTACATGGAATACAATCAGCAGAGAAGACTCAAATCCGAAGGGGAACTCCCCACACAAGGTTAGGCAAGATACTTACCTCAAACCTGCTCAAAATCAACTAGAAACCACGTTCTTGCCACGAGTACACGACTCCAAAAGGCCCAAATCTATTCAATTATATTCCATACTATAAATAACATTTTAAGTACTAGATTCTACAATTAAATTCTAAACTAATACGCGGAATTATGTAAAATAACCAAAACGCCCCTCGGCCCAATGTCTCAGAATCAGGCAAAATTTATGTTTTTACAATCCTCACCCTCACACGAGTTTATTCATATAAAAATCTCTCAAATCGGATGCCAAAAACCCAATCAAAACTCAATAAGTCGGCCTAAGAAGTTCTACCGAATCTTCATTCAAAATCCGAAATTAAAGGATGAATTTAAGAGGAGATTCATGGAAATTAGTCTAAACCGAGTGAGAATCACTTACCTAAGTCGCCAGGTGAATATTCCTACAAAAATCGCCAAGAATTGAGCTTTAGAAGTCAAAATAAGATAAAAATGGTGAAACCCTCGGATTTGGGATATATTCTGTCTGCCTAGGTATTTGTGCATAGAGATCATGGGAGAAGGGTCATGATCGCGTAGAAGAAATTTTGAGGTTGTATAGATTGCACATCGCGATCACGTGAATTAGGATGCGAACGCGAAGAACATCGGGTAGGGGCTTACGCGATCGCGGAGGGGCTCATGCGAACGCGAAAATGAAACGTGGTCAACTGCCCCAACTCCTAGTTCCCACTATGTGAACGTGGGACTACATATGTGATTGTGAAGTATAGAAAAATAGACCTTCGCGATCACAAAAGGTTAAATGCGAACGCGATGAAAATCTTCGCGATCTCGAAGAAGGATATCAGAAGCAGCAACAACAACAGTTCAAATAGGAGGAAAATGATCCGTAGCCCATCCGAAACATACCCGAGTCTCCTGATCATTGCTGACTCGACACTACGCAATGGTAGGAAGAGCGGGTCTCAACAGCTTTTACCCAAATAGTGGTTCGGATTCGAATTTCCACGGGGAGCTTGGAGTGGAGTTTTATTGTCTGTCTAGCCTAGAGTTGCGTAAGTGATTCTAATTGTACTTCTAACATTTTTGGGGTTTTTGTATTTATCATTACTGTTATAAACTAATTATTAAGGCTAAATTAAGCTACAAGAATATTGCTAAGTTGTATTTAATATAGAGAAAGGCACTAGGGTCGCGACATTACTTAGGTGGCTAGTGAATGGGTAGAAGTTACTAAGGGGAGATTGATATATTTAGGGCTTATGCTATAACCGTTGCACAATTGTATCCATTCTCGCCCCTCTCGTTAGAGAGAACGATTTTGCCCAATTGGCTCTCTCGAGACCAATTGGGTAGGACAATTAGACCAAGCAACTAGGGTTCAAGTAGCGTAATTACTCTCTCGAGGTTTAACCCGTTAATTGGGACTACCATTTCTCATGAGTCCATCCCAATTCCTTGTTGGGTCAATTTTAGGGTCATGGACTCTCTTTCTCAAGAAGAGTTAGACCCACTAAGCTTGAATCTATGTTTGTAACCACAAATTCGAAATTGAAACCCAAAATTAACCCAAATAACAAATACCCAATCTCTATCTCACCCTAAATGGCAACACCCATCAACTACCCACACTAGGGTTGAGCCACAACCCTAGCTAATGGGTTTAGCTAGACATAATTAAAGAAGAAACAGAAGAAATAGATGAGGAACTAAACATATTAATTAATTACTAAGTAGAATCTACAATAATAAAGACCAAAAGTGCCAACAATGGCTAAACTAGGCGTTCTCACGAGCTCAACAGCTTCAGGAAAACAAAACTTCGCCTAAAAATGGTAAAATGTTCTATTTATACCAGGCTGGAAAACTGGATAAAAATACCCCTGCGGGGCCAGCACGGACCACGTAAACACGATCGCGGCCGCACTGGCTCTTTGACTTCAAGTTTCCATCCCTCTAAACTAACTGGCGCGGACCGCGTAGAAGGGTAGCGCGGCCGTAGAAGGCCCTAGCGCGGACCGCGTGATTATGACCGCGGCTGCATAGCCTGCATCTTGACCAATTCACCAACTCTCTGAATCTCCTAACGTGGACAGCATGAACAAGTACCGCGCCCGCGTAAGCTAAATGCGAGCCGCATAGGTTTGACCGCGGCTGCATGGTGAATGCTTTGAATATACACCATCTCTGAATCTCCTAGTACGGCCGCGCGCACTTTTGTGTGGTCCGCACTAGGCTCTGTTTTCCATCACTTCACTTGGCCTTTGATACTTGAGCAGGTTTTACTCCATTTTGAGCCGATCTTTGACATTTCATCACTTTGTCGCTCAAACCTGCAATCAAGCACAACCTGTGAGCAATTTGGGACTATTTTGCAGCAATTTGTGCTCAAAGCATATGAAAGTAGGGGCATAAAACACGTTAAAATCCTAATTTTTAACTCCCCCAAACTTAAACCTTTGTTTGTCCTCAAGCAAACAAAATAAGACCCTCCCCTTAAAGAAACATCCAAGTAATTCCAGCTATCCTAGAGTAACCTTAACAAGCATTAATTGGGAATAAAAATTGCCCTCAATACGAATGCATCATTAACACATTTAATCTTTGAAAACTTTGGATCAAGTGTGGAACAAGAGCATCAAGAGTTGACACATTTCATCAAAGAACTTCTCTCAATTACTTTGGTCATTGTGGAACCCAAACACACACGTCCTCAACTCTTCCTAAGCGAACCTTACCTTTTGGAGTATTGACACACAAACCGAGGTTGATGGAAATTTCACTCATCTCTCTCAAAAAGAATGTCACAAGTCCGGCTCAGGGTACCATATGCTTGCCCCTTATGTAAGTATCCACTAATGTAGGTTCCCTTCAACTCAAGATTCTATAGGGCTTTTGGGGAGTCATTGTGAAGGCTTTGGATAAGGGTAGGACAAGTTTTTATTCAAGTGGGTTTAACCTTCCCTTAAGCACTTCTTTTGCTTCATTTTGGCACAATTCACGTGACTCTTTGAGTCATTTAACCTCTTTCAAGGGCTTAGAGAGACACATTGTCACTCTTTCTTATGCAACTCAAGACATTTCTCCTTTTTCTACTTTTTCCACATATTTTTCACTTTTGTTTTTCTTGACTCCTTTTTATTATTTTTCACCTTGTGCTTTCTTTTTGTCTTTTTCTTT
>MU765639.1:0-20652 GCA_026770625.1 Nicotiana glauca | reverse complement strand
AGAGAGAGAGAGAGAGAGAGAGAGAGAGAGAGAGAGAGAGAGAGAGAAAGAGAGAGCGAGAGAGAGATAGTATAGTGTATTATATTCACTAAGTGTATTATATATACTGAGTGTATTATATATACTAAGTGTATAGTATAGTGTCACGACCCGAATTTTTCATCTTCGGGGGTCGTGATGGCGCCTACTCGTAGAAGTTAGGCAAACCACACATTGATAATCCATAACTATTTTTATTGACAATTCAGTTTTACCAATTTAATTAACAGGAAATAAATAATCAAACAACAGCGAAATTTCAAATTTAGCAAGAGACTTGAACGATATAAACCAAATCAATAAGGAAAAATCCACATATGCCTCTATCCAGAACTGGAGTTACAATACTCACGGACTACTAAGCTTTACTACATACATCCGTTTGAAAGAAAGTAACAATGTCTGTCTCGAAACATGAGATAACATGATGAAATGTAAAATAGAGGAGACGTCGGGCCTGTGGACGCCTGCAAGGCTACCTCGGTGTCTCGGTGGACTGAAGTCTAACTCCCGAGCTACTGCTGTTGTCCGGTACCTGGATCTGTGGAAAAAAGCACAGAGTGTAGTATCAGCACAACCGACCCCATGTGCTAGTAAGTACCTAGCCTAACCTCGGTAAAGTAGTGACAAGGCTAGGACCAGACCACCAAATAAACCTGTGCAGTCGTATAATATACAGCGGAAAGTAAAGAAGAATTAAACAAATAAAGATGGGAGGGCAAAACATGCTTCCGGTAATAATAGATAAAGCAGAATCTCAAGAGAATTATCAGGAAACCGAAATTCAACTTCTAACAAGGATAAGGAAAACAAGGCAGATTTCATTCTCGGTTCACAACTCGTTGCAAGCGTGCAACCCGATCCCATTTCTCATATCTTGTGGTAGGCGTACCACCCGCTCCCATTAAATTACATCTCGAGGTAGGCGTACCACCCGCTCCCATTTTATTAAATCTCGTGGTAGGCGTACCACCCGATCCCATTTTATTAAATCTCGTGGTAGGCGTACCACCCGCTCCCATTTCATTATATCTCGTGGTAGGCATACCACCCGCTCCCATTTCAATATATCTCGGGGTAGGTGCAGCACCCGCTCCAATTTTATTATATCTCGTGGTAGGCATACCACCCGCTCCCATTTTATTATATCAACAGTTCGTCCAAATGAAATTCACCCCAACAAATGCAACTATTAATATGAATTCATAAGACAACAAGTACACAAAATTATGAATCACTGAGGAAAACAAATAATGACAAGTAGCAATTAAGAGCAATTAGGCAATTTAATATTTAGTATACTTCAAGTCACATAATCATGTAGCAATTATAGCATAAATTCCATGTGTAATGTTGTGTAAGGATACCTTGACCCAATAATAACAAGTAACAAAATAAAGGAAATGTCAACATAAGAATCACATTAATAGTGGGATAAGACAATTAATGCACTTGAACTGATAGCAACAAGAAATTATAACAAACGGCAATAAGTGCACGACATCACCATTCGTGCTCTAACACTCTCTCACCCAAACAACAATCACAAACAAGGGCGCAAGGGAATAAACAAAATAATAATAGAAATCCCGGCAAGGGAACACAATTAAAGCAATTAAATCCCGGCAAGGGTACAACATCAACAATCTAAACGTCGAGGCAAGGGAAAATAATCAATAAGCAACAATATCCCGGCAAGGGAACCATTTTATTACTCTTTCTCTTCCTTTCACTTTTATTTCATATCTCACTTTATCACTTGAGCAAATGCTCCAAAGGGTTCAACTATTTCATAGACGTTCACAATTGTAATATAACTTGAGCCAATGCTCCTCGATATTTAAAGATCACAATTTCCTTTCACAAGCTTTTCACAACAAATAGGAATCATCACCAAGGCAAGAGAAATACAACAAAATCAAAATATTCACAATTTAAAGACTCACGGTCATGCTATAGACCAACGTATATATACTCGTCACCATGCCTATACGTCGTACTCAACAATTACCACATAGCAAATAGGACTCAACTCCTAATCTCTCAAGCTAAAGTTAGACTAAACACTTACCTCGAACTTCCACGGCCAATTCAATCCTCAATAACCGCCTTTATTTTCGAATTCGGCTCCAATTAAATTGTATCTATACATAAATGACGTTAATACATCAACAAATTCTAAAAATGCGAACCCAATGCCTAATTTTAGCTTTTCCATCATTTTTATCAAAAACTCAAAAATCGACCCCGGGTCCGCTTGGTCAAAACACGAGGTTTGGACCAAAATGAAACTCCCAATTCACCCACGAGCCCAAGTATATAATTTGTTTTCAAATTCGACCCCAAAACGAGGTCTAAATCAAGAAAAACCAAAAAGCCCGAACTCTACCCAAATACTCAATTTTTTACTTTAAATCACATGTTTTAGGCCTAGGATTTCAATAGATATTGGAGGAATTGGAAGAAAACAAGCTAAGAATTACTAACCCAAGAGGTTTTGGTGAAGGATTGCTTCAATGGTTGCCTAAGAGCTTGGAGAAGAAAGGTTTTTGTGAAAATTTATTGACATCCCGTAATAACACTGTTCTTGAATTTAAAATTTAACTGGCCGAAAAATGCTCTATGCGATCGCGAAGAGAGTCATGCGGTCGCATACTGGAACGGAAGGTTGGTCTCTGCGATCGTGAACCAGGCATTGCGATCACATAGAAGAAAGGACTTCGCATTTTCATGTTTGGTTTAATGAATTGCGATCGCAGAAGAAGGATGCGATCGCATTGAAAGAATTGTGGCTAAGCTACAAGATAGCGAAAGAATCTATGCGATCGCATAGAACAAAATTGAGCACCTGGAAGCTTAAAATATGCGATCGCGATGCTGCCTATGCGATCGCATAGAACTAAATATCAGAACACTAGAACTGCTACTTTCTGCAACTTTTTCTAAGTTTAAATCATCCTGAAACACATCCGAAATACACTCGAGCCCTCGGGGCTCCTAACCAAACACATGCAGTAACTCAACAATATCATACGAACTTATCGAAGCGATCAAATTTCTAAAATAACATAAAAAATAATGAATCAAGACTCAAAATCAAGAGTTTTTCCTTAAACTTTATTAAGTTTTAAATTTAGGATTTCAAGTCTGAAACACATCAAACGATGTCCGATTTCAGCCACACTTCACAGAAATATCTTAATTCACATATAAGACCTGTACCGAGCGCAAGAATCAAAATACGGGCCCGATACCAACACATTCCAATCAAATATCATTTCAATTTTTCCTTAACAATTTTAGAAAAATAATTCTTTTAAAAATTCATTTCTCAGGCTCGGGACCTCGGAATTCGATTTCAGGCATATGCTCGTGTCCCATATTTTTCTACGGACCGTTCATGACCGTCAAATCACGGGTCCAAGTCCGTTTACCATAAAAGTTGACCAAAGTCAATTTATTTATTTTAATATCAAAACTTAGCATTTTTCA
The DNA here is from genome assembly GCA_026770625.1 of Nicotiana glauca. Classification (NCBI taxonomy): domain Eukaryota; kingdom Viridiplantae; phylum Streptophyta; class Magnoliopsida; order Solanales; family Solanaceae; genus Nicotiana; species Nicotiana glauca. The sequence continues at coordinate 17,121 of MU765639.1, read as the reverse complement.
TAGAATTTCATATTTAAGATTTTCGGTTACGCGCTCGGCCTGCGCACACAAATTGAGGCGACTCTAAATGAGGTTTTTAAGACCTCAGAAGCACAGAATTAATTAAAAACATGTGATGACCCTTTGGGTCGTCACATCCTCCACCTCTAAAATAACCGTTCGTCCTCGAACGAACAGAAGAAAGAAGTACCTAAGTCGGGGAAAAGATAAGGATAACGGGTCTGCATATCGTACTCGGATTCCTAGGTCGATGCCTCAGGAGGCTGACCTCCACACTGAACAAGAACAGAAGGGAAACTCTTGGATCTCAACTGACAAGCCTGCCGTTCTAGAATAGCTACCTACTCCTCCTCATAAAACAAGTTGGAATCTCAACTAACAAACCTGCCAGTCTAGAATAGCTAACGGCTCCTCCTCATAAGACAAGTCCTTGTCAAACTGGACAGTGCTGAAATCTAACACGTGGGGTAGATCACTGTGATACTTCCAAAATATGGACACTAGATGCACGGTTGATAAGCTCGATGGCAAAGCAAGTCTATAAGCCACCTATACCACTCGATCAAGAATATCGAACGAACCAATAAGCCTAGGGCTAAGCTGTCCCTTCTTCCCAAATCTCATCATGCCCTTCATAGGCGACACTCGAAGGAATACACGCTCACCAACCATAAAAGCCACATCTCGAACCTTACGGTCTGCATACTCTCTCGCTTGGACTGAGCTGAACGAAGTCTATCCTGGATGATCCTGACCTTGTCCAAGGCCTCCTAAACCAGATCTGTACCCAATAACCGCGTGTCTTCCGGCTCGAACCATCCAACTGGAGACCGACATCGCCTACCATATAAAGCCTCATAAGGAGCCATCTGGATACTCGACTGGTAGTTATTGTTGTAGGCAAACTTTTCTAAAGGCAAAAATTGATCCCACGAACCTCCAAAGTCAATAACACAAGCTCAGAGCATATCCTCCAAAATCTAAATAGTCCGCTCGTACTGTCCGTCCGTCTAGGGATGAAATGTTGTGATCAACCCAACACGTGTGCCTAACTCTCACTGAACTGCTCTCTAGAGGTGCGAGGTAAACAACGTACCCGGGTCCGAAATGATAAATACAAGCATACCATGATGGCGAACAATCTCCCGAATATATATCTCAGCTAACCTCTCAGAAAAGCAGGAGACTGCCATAGGAATGAAATGTGCTGACTTCTTACTCAAAGCATTGGCCACCATATTGGCCTTTCCTTGATATTATAAAATGGTGATATTAAAATCCTTCAACAACTCTAACCACCTCCTCTGCCTAAAATTCAATTCCTTTTGCTTGAACAAGTAATGAAGACTCTCGTGGTCTATGAACACTTTACATGCCACGCCATACAGATAATGCCTCCAAATCTTTAATGCGTGAAATATGGCTGTCAACTCCAAATCATGAATCGAATAGTTCTTCTCATGAATCTTCAACTGCTTCAAAGCATAGGCAATAACTTTTCCATCCTGCATCAACACTGCTCCAAGCCCAACACGGGAAGCATCACAATAGACTGTATAAGGCCCTGAACCCATGGGCAAAACTAACACCGGTGCCGTAGTCAGAGCTATCTTGAGCCTCTGAAAGCTCACCTCACACTCGTCCGACCATCTGAAGTGGGCACACTTCTGGGTCAAGATGGTCATCGGGGCTGCAATAGATGAAAACCCCTCCACGAACAATCGATAGTAGCCTGCCAACCCTAAGAAACTTCGAATCTCTGTAGCTATTGCTGGTCTAGGCCAGTTCTAGACCGCCTCAATCTTTTTTGGGTCCACCTGAATACCATCTGCTGATACAACATGACCTAGAAATGCAACTGAACCCAACTAGAATTCAAACTTGGAGAACTTTGTATATAACTAACTATCCCTCAGAGTCTGAAGAACCACTATAAGGTGCTGCTCGTGCTCCTCCTGGCGGTGGGAATATATCAATATATCATCAATGAAAACTATCACGAATGAATCCAAATAAGGCATGAACACTCGGTTCATCAAGTCCATGAAAGTTGCTGGTGCGTTTGTCAACCCGAATGACAAAACCAAGAACCCATACTGCCCGTACCGAATGCGGAAAGCTGTTTTAGGGACATCTAATGCCCTAATACTCAACTGATGGTAGCCAGATCTCAAGTCAATCTTGGAAAATACCTTGGCTCCCTGAAGCTGATCGAACAAATCACCAATCCTCTGCAGCGAATACTTATTCTTGATTTTTACCTTGTTTAATTGTCGGTAATCAATACACATTCTCATTGACCCATCCTTCTTCTTGACAAACAACACCGGTGCACCCCAAGGTGAGACACTTGGTCTAATTAAACCTTTCTCAAGCAAGTCCTGCAACTGTTCCTTTAACTCTTTCAACTCAGGCGGGGCCATACAATATGGTGGGATAGAAATGGGTTGAGTGCCCTGAGCCAGATCAATATCTGGCATACCCGGCAGGTCTGAAGAGAAAACATCAGGAAATGCACAACCAACGGGCATAGAATCAGTGCAGGGAACCTCAGCACTAGAATCACGAACATAGGCTAAATAGGCCAAACACCCATTCTCGACCTTATGCGGAGCCTTCACATACGATATAACACTATGGGTAGAATGACTAGGAGTCTCTCTCCACTCTAAATGAGGCATACCAGGTAAAGCTAAGGCCACAGTCTTGGCATGTCAGTCCAAGATAGTATGGTAAGGTGATAACCAGTCCATCCTAATATAGTACTGAATTCATCCATGTCCAGAAGAAGCAAATCTACACGAGTCTCAAAACCTCCAATCACCACTATACACGAACAATGGACTCGATCAACCAAAATAGAATCACCCACCAGTGTAGACACATAAACAGGAACACTCAACGAATCTCTAGGCATGACAGGCACAATGCAAAATGAGATGATGCATCTGCATATGTAGACCCTGGATCAAATAACACTGAAGCATCTCTATCACAAACCAGAACAATACCTGCACCTCCACCTCTAATACCTTTACCTCCACCTCTAGCATCTCTACCTCTACCTCTAATACCTCTACCTCCACCTATAATACCCTATCTAAGTGATGTGGAGAAACTTCTCCAGAAATAGATCTGTGAACTGCTCCCAAGTCGAAGCTGGCGATCCGGCTGGTCTAGCCAATCAATAATCTCTCCAACAAGTGTTGGCGGATCCAGACAAGCGAAAAGTAGCAAAATCGGTCCCATTGGTCTCCACGATCCCCATGTTCTTGAGAACCTCATAACAGCTGTATAGATAACCTTGGGGATCCTCAGAAGATACACCGCTGAAATTAGTAGTGAAGAGCTTGGTGAAACTTATCCGACTTCCACAAAGACTCCAAAGACGTAGCTGATCTATCACCGGTCTGTGCTCCTGCTCGACTGAAGAAGAGGTACATGACCTCGCCATTCGCGAAAGGACAAGAGTAGAGGTTTCAATTTAGTACTGAGTGAATAAAAATCGCATGAAAGAAAAGAATAGAAGTGAAACTTTTCCTAACTCTGTAGCCTCCCGGGGATAAATACTGACGTCTCCGTACCGATCCCTCAGACTCTACTAAGCTTGTCCGTGAGTTGTGAGACCTATATAACCTAGACCTCTGATAGCAACTTGTCACGATCCGGATTTCCCACCCTCGGGGGTCGTGATGGCGCCTACTTGTAGAAGCTAGACAGGCCACACATTGATAATCCATAACTATTTTTATTGATAATCCAGTTTTTCCAATATAATTAAAAGGAAATAAATAATAAAACAACAGTGAAATTCAAAATTTAGCGGAAGACTTGAGCGATATAAACCAAATCAATAAGGAAAAATGCACATATGCCTCTATCCAGAACTGGAGTTACAATACTCACGGACTACTAAGCTTTACTACATACATCCGTTTGAAAGAAAGTAACAATGTCTGTCTCGAAACATGAGATAACATGATGAAATGTAAGATAGAGGAGACGTCGGGCCTGCGGATGCCTGCAAGGCTACCTCGGTGTCTCGGTGGACTGAAGTCTAACTCCCGAGCTACTGCTGTTGTCCGGTACCTGGATCTGTGCAAAAAAGCACAGAGTGTAGTATCAGCACAACCGATCCCATGTGCTGGTAAGTGCCTAGCCTTACCCCGGTAAAGTAGTGACGAGGCTAGGACCAGACCACCAAATAAACCTGTGCAGTTGTATAATATACAGCGGAAAGTAAAGAAGAAATAAACAAATAAAGACGGGAGAGGGAAACATGCTTCCGACAATAACAGATAAAGAAGAATCTCAAGAGAACTATCAAGAAACCAAAATTTAACTTCTAACAAGGATAAGGAAAACACGGCAAATTTCATTCTCGGTTCACAACTCATTGCAGGCGTGCAATCCAGTCCCATTTCTCATATCTTATGGTAGGCGTACCACCCGCTTCCATTTCATTAAATCTCATGGTAGGCGTACCACCCGCTCCCATTTCATTATATCTCGTGGTAGGCGTACCACCGGCTCTCATTTATTTATATCTCGTTGTAGGCGTACCACCCGCTCCTATTTCATTATATCTCGTGGTAGGCGTGCCACCCGCTCCCATTTCATTATATAAACAGTTTGTCCAAATGAAATTTACTCCAACAAATGTAACAACTAATACGAAATCATAAGACAACAAGTACACAAAATTAATGAATCACTGAGGAAAACAAATAATGAGAAGTAGCAATTAAGAGCAATTAGGCAATTTAATATTTAGTATACTAAATGTCAATTAGCAATTAAGTCACATAATCATATAGCAATTATAGCATAAATTCCAGGCGTAATGTTGCGCAAGGATTGACCCAATAATAACAAGTAACACAATAAAGGAAATGTCAACATAAGAATCACAGTAATAGTGGGATAAGAAAATTAATGCACTTGAACCGATAACAACAAGAAATCATAACAAACGGTAATAAGTGCACGGTATCACCCTTCGTGCTCGAACGCTCTCTCACCCAAACAACAATCACAAACAAGGGCATAAGGGAATAAACAAAATAATAATAATAGAAATCCCGACAAGGGAACACAATTAAAGCAATTAAATACCGGCAAGGGTACAACATCAATAATCTCAACGTCCCGGCAAGGGAAAATAATCAATAAGAAACAATGTCCCGGCAAGGGAAAATAATCAATAAGCAACAATATCTTTTACTTTTATTTCATATCTCACTTTATCACTTGAGCCAATGCTCCAAAGGGTTCAACAATTTCATATACGTTCACAATTGTAATATAACTTGAGCCAATGCTCCTCGATGTTCATAGGTCACAATTTCCTTTCACAAGCTTTTCACAACAAATAGGAATCATCACCAAGGCAAGAGAAATACAACGAATTCAAGATATTCACATTTTAAAGACTCACGGTCATGCTAGATACCAACGTATAGATAATCGTCACCATGCCTATACGTCGTACTCGACAATTACCACATAGCAAATAGGACTCAACTCCTAATCTCTAAAGATAAGGTTAGACCAAACACTTACCTCGAAATTCCACGGCCAATTCAATTCTCAATAACTGAATTTCCTTTCGAATTCGGATCCAATTCAATTGTATCTACACATAAATGACTTTAATACATCAATAAAGGCTAAACAATGCGAACCCAATGCCTAATTATACCTTTTCCGTCATTTTCTCCAAAAACTCAAAAATCGATCCCGGGCCCGCTTGGTAAAAACACGAGGTTCAGACCAAAATCAAATTCCCCATTCACCCACGAGCACAAATATATAATTTGTTTTCAAATTCGACACCAAAAAGTGGTCGAAATCAAGAAAAACTACAAAGCCCTAACTCCACCCAAATACTCAATTTTCTACTTTAAATCACATGTTTTAGGCCTAGGATTTCAATAGATATTGAAGGAATTGGAAGAAAATAAGCTAAGAATTACAAACCCAAGAGGTTTTGGTGAAGGATTGCTTCAATGGTCGCCTAAGAGCTTGGAGAAGAAAGGTTTTTATGAAAATTTGGTGAAATCCCGTAATAACACTGTTCTGGAATTTAAAATTTAACTGGGCAAAAAATGCTCTATGCGATCGCGAAAAAAGTCATGCGATCGCATAGGGGAAGGGAAGGTTGGTCTTTGCGATCGCGAACCAGGCATTGCGAACGCATAGAAGAAAGGACTTCGCATTTTCAGGTTTGGTTTAATAAACTGCGATTGCAGAAGAAGGATGCAATCGCACTGAAAGAATTGTGGCTAAGCTACGCGATCGCGAATGAATCTATATGATCACATAGAAAAAACTGCGCACCTGGAAGCTTACACTATGCGATCGCGATGCTGCCTATGCGATCGCATAGAACCAAATATCAAACACTAGAACTGCTACTTTCTGCAACTTTTTCTAAGTTTAAACCACCCCGAAACACGTCCGAAACACACCCGAGCCCTCGGGGCTCCTAACCAAACACATGCACTAACTCAACAACATCATACGAACTTATCCGAGCGATCAAATTGCTAAAATAACATAAAAAATAATGAATCAAGCTTCAAAATCAAGAGTTTTTCCTCAAACTTCATTAAGTTTCAAATTTAGGATTTCAAGTCCGAAACACGTCAAACGACATACGATTTTAACCAAACTTCACTGATATATCTTAATTCACATATAAGACATGTACAGGTGCCGGAACCAAAATACGGGCCCGGTACGAACACGTTCCAATCAAATATCATTTTAATTTTTCCTTAACAATTTCAGAAAAATAATTTCTTTTAAAAATTCATTACTCGGGCTCGGGACCTCAGAATTTGATTTCGGGCATACGCTTGAGTCCCATATTTTCCTACGGACACTCCGGGACCGTCAAATCGCGAGTCCGGGTCCGTGTAACCAAAAAGTTAACCAAAGTCAAATTTATTCATTTTAATATCAAAACTTAGCTTTTTCACATAATTTTATATTTAAGCTTTCCGGCTACACGCCCGAACTGCGCACGCAAATCGAGGCAACTCTAAATGAGGTTTTTAAGACCTCGAAAGCACAGAATTAATTAAAAATAGGTGATGACCCTTTTGGGTCATCACATATAGTGTATTATATAATACATACATATATATATATATATATATATATATATATATATATATATATATATACTAAGTGTATAGTTTATATATGTATATATAGTATAATCTATTATATATACTAAGTGTATTATATATGCTTAGTGTATAGTATATATATGTAGATATAGTATAGTGTATTATATATACTTAGTGTATTATATATACTAAATGTATTAAGAGAGAAACTAGAGAGAAGGGAGAGCGTTGGCTGATGGCTAATGTCTTCGCTAATGCCTGCCTCTTTCTAAGCTAAAATGATCCTTATATAATGGATCGTCTATGAATAAAACAAAATTTTAGCAGTATTGGCCGACATAATAATTACACTCGTGGCCGACAAGATAAAAAGAAAAATCCTACATAATTACAAACGGACGAAACTACTTTATTAAAGTAGATTCCCTCCTATAATAGAGGGGCCCGTTACATTATTAAAGTTAACTTTATTAAAGTTGTTTGTCTTCATTACCTATATCCATGGCTTCTTTGGGTAATACTTCTAATGAAGAAGAATGTGTAGCAGGGGAAGCTCAAAGCACCTCGGAAACAGAAGTTAATATTAATGAGATAGAAGACTTCCTTGCAAAATTAAAGGAAAGTGCTGAAGAATCTTCAAAAAGAAAAGACAAAAAAGGAAAAGCATGAATGACTGAAGGCCGCGCAAATGAATTATTGGGGAAATGAAGATGAATAACTTTAATAAATTTAACTTTAATAATGTAGTGGACCCCTCCATTATTGAAGGGAATCTACTTTAATAAAGCAGTTCTGTCCGTTTGTAATTATGTAGGAATATCTTTTTATCTTGTCGGCCACGAGTGTAATTATTATGTCGGACAATACTGTTGTAATTTTGTTTTATCCTTAGCTGATCCATTATATAAGGATAATTTTAGTTTAGAAGAAGGCAGGCGTTAGCTAAGACATTAGCCATCAGCCAACGCTCTCCCTTCTCTCTAGTTTCTCTCTCTACTTTGTAAAAACCCTTTTGTAATATTTTTAATTTTGTATAGAAAAATCAAAAAGGTCGCTTGGCCACAAAAACAGAAGGTCTCCGGTACTGTTTCTCTCTCCTTCTCTTTTCTAATTTATATTACTATTTAGCCTAAATGAAAGGCTAAATAATTAAGTGTTAGACTTAGCATTCGAAGGTTATTCACTTAGCATGTTTTGTAACTAAGTGTTTATATTATCACCCTAATGAGGTTATAGGTTAAGAACTATATAGACCAGGCAGTTACTAATTTAGACAGTAAACCTTGGTTAGGCCAGCCTAACCAGTGGTGCTCATAAAATTCGTTTAGGCAGGTGGCCGTTGTAGGGTTGTGTGGAGCACCGTGGTTTAAGGTTTACCTAGAGGTTGGTAACTAGCCAGGGCAGGAGTTCTTGTAATAGATTTTCCTACCTCATTGGAAGCGATCCTGTATCCGTTTGGTATCAGAGCCACGCAGGTAAGTAACTGTAGAAGCTAAGTTTAACACTTTTTTCTTAATAAATATCATTAGGAAGAAGACTACTGTTAAAAACAGTAGGAAAGAGGAATATGAACTGCCCCAATAATTAGATCTTCTTAATAAATGGACTATACCATTAGTCAAACCTAAGGTAATATACCAGTTAGGTACTTATGGCCCTGTTTATTTTAATGCTTATCCTAATTTGCAAATTTCTCTTAATGATGAGAATTCGTTAAATGCTTTAATACTTAGCATTAAATTACAGGGTTATGATTATTTGCCTGGTAAAGAAGTTATATGTATCTGTTATAGGATTTATTTCAAACCTTTATATACTTTGAATCCTATGTGCAAAATTATGGATTTCAAAAATGAAACTATTCTTATAGAAACCAACTTTGGAAAATCCAAAGTAACAACCAGAAGACCTATCAAATGGGATGAAATTGATTTTCCTAAGGAATGGGTCATAGAGGAAGCAATTGCTCATCGAGACACTGGTAATACTGAGGTTACAAAAATAGAACAAACCTCAGATGACACTATAAAGATTAGGTTCAATGAACCTATTCAAACTGATAATATCAGTTTATCATCTAGACTGACTAAATCAAATTCTTCTTATATTTCTCCAATTGATTATGTGGTAGATTTTCCATCTAGAGCTTCCACATCACAAATTAGAGAAAATAAGAGAATTGATAGTATAAAAATTGGTCAAGATAATTTTGTCAAGATTAATTCAGATCTTGAACCCACTGCATCCGAAATGGATTTTTCAAATGGTGTTAATCATGGTTGAAAACCAAATAGATTTTAGTCCGGGTTCACCGGCAAGAAAAATAATTTTAGAAGAATTTCTAAAACCCAGATGGGCTGTTTTCAGAAAATTGTTTCATGAAAACATGACTAGTGATTAATACAATTTTATAGAAATGATTTTTATAAGGATATTAGCAAGAAGAATAAAATTATTTCTTTTGTTCCTTAGTTCATGTCTAAATATATTTATAACTATATTTCAGTGGTAGAAAGAGATTATGCTCACTAGTGGAAAAACCACTAAATCTATTTTTCCACCCCAACAATCTTTTCAAATGGGGGAAAAGATAAAGTAGTTTATTTTACTGCTTTTTCTAAATTATTTGAAAATGATGTGGCTACAATTACAGCAAAAAACCTGAATACTATGCTTACTCAGAATAATTATACTAATATGTATGTTAGTATTCTGGGAGAACAGGTTATCACAATACAAGAAAAATTGGACAAGCTTATAGCAGAGGTCCAAAAGCTTTCTCATAAGGAGGCTAAAGGTAAAGAGCAAATTGCTACTACCAGCATTCAACCTCCACCGGAGGTTAAAGACTTTAAATTAAAAGGTCTTAATGATTTGGAAGAACTTCTTAATAAGAAGTTTGGAGAGTTTAAGGCCAGTCCTTTAACTCTAGAGCATAAACCTGATAAAGGTAAGAGAATTCAGGTAGAGGATGAGATTAATAAAATCTCTGAAAAATATGCTCGCAAACCCTACCAAAGGATGTTTTATTATCCTAGACCAACCCCTCAGGATGTTCTTCTAGAAGAACTGGATAATGACCACTACCACCAAGGTTATAGTGGGTCAGACATTTATGAGTGGAATATTGACGGTCTTGCTGAAAGGCAAATTTATACGATGGTACATAGAATGCTTATGTACAGTACTATCTGCAAAGTTAATAATAATGCAGATAAGGCAATTGTAGAAATGCTTATTGCTGGATTTACTGGTCAGCTTAAAGGCTGGTGGGATAATTATCTCAATCAAGACCAACGCAACGAAATAATGAATGTGACCAAAGTCGAAGATAATAAAACTGTACAGAATGCAGTCTATTCATTGGTTCTTAATATCATAGAATATTTTTCTGGAAGATGGTCTGATAATAGTGAAACTGTCAGAACTATGCTTCAGAATTTAAGGTGTAAGACCCTTACATCTTTTAGATGGTATAAAGATGTTTTCTTATCCAGAGTGATTGAATTACCAGAGAGTAGTAGTACTCATTGGAAGGCCAAATTCATAGATGGTCTCCCTCCCTTATTCGCTGAAAGGATCCAAAAAGTCCTTAGAGGCACAGAGATGAGTATCAATTATGATACATACTCATATGGTAAACTTATTAGTGTATGCACTCAGGAAGGTTTAGCCCTTTGCAATGAAATAAAGCTAAACCAAGAAATTAAGAAACACCGTCTCACTGAGAGACAACAATTAGGTGACTTCTGTGAACAATTCGCCATTGACATTCCTTCAAAGAGGAAGAAGTCCCATAAGAAAAAAGAATCCAAAAAGAAAAAGGGTTCGCCTGAAAAGAGGCGTGAAAAGACCCAAAGAAGGAAGGCTTTTCATAAAGCCAGAAAGGATTCTGTTAAAGCAAAAAACCCTCAAGCCTGCTATAAGTGCGGAAGAGTAGGCCATTATGCAAAAGATTGCAAGATCAAGGACAAAATCAAAGAACTTGATCTAGATGAGAATATTAAAGATTCTCTTTGCAAAATTCTCCTAAATTCTTCTGCGGAGAATTCTGACCATGAATCAGGTTTCTGAGTCTTCAACTAGTGAAGACTTGAGAGTGCTTCAAGAAGAAGATTATATTTCATCTTCTGAAGATGACCAAGAGTTCTATAATGAAGGACAATGCTCTAATCAGTGTTGTAATCTTAATGATGAACTCTTTAATGTCTAATCTCAATTTAAAGACTTAACAATCAATGTCTTAACTAACAACAACATGATAGAGTTGTTGAGGGTTATCAAAGACCCAGAATTAAGGTCACAAATTATTGACAAACTTCCTACTAATTTAGAGGAAGAGACAGAGGTGGACAATATTCCATCTCCAACGAGACCTTACACCATGTCTGCAATTCAAAGAATGGTGAAAAACAAACCCCAGCTTGATAGGCCAACTACAGTCCAAGATTTAAGCACAGAGATAGCTTATCTCAAAAAGCAAATCTTGGAATTGAAGTCTTCTTATATAGCATTGGATGAAAGAGTTTTCATATTAGAAAATTCTGAAGTAATTACTTCAAATTCCAATGTAATAATCACTGAGCTTAATACAACTCCAAGTTCTTCAGAAGAAAATACTGCTAGTACTTTACTTGCTTCCATAGATTTTTCTGAAGATGAATTTTTAGAAAAACTCCAATATTTTATCACCCAAAAGTTTTTAATAATAATAACTCTGTTAATAGACTACAATTTCAAAAAAGAGTTTATTGCTTTATTTGATAGTGGAGCAGATTTAGATTGTGTCAAAGAAGGGGTAATACCCTCCAGATATTTTCATAAAACCACTCACCGGTTAAAAAATGCAAGTGGTAATTCAATGGGTATTTCATATAAATTACCTAAAGCTTATATTTGCCAACAGGATATATGTATTCCTGAAACTTTTGTTTTAGTAAAAGATATAGACAGGGATGTAATACTTGGTGTCCCATTTTTTATAAAATTAATGTCTTTCTTATATTGGGATACAAAAAGTTTTACAGGCACTTATGGTGATAAGAGTATCACTTTTGAGTTTATAACTCAGCCTGTCCAATATTTTCTAAACGAGATTATTTCTAATAATATTTCTTCAAATAAAAATCAAATTGAATTTTTGAAGAATGAAATTTGTTCCATTACTGTTGATCAGGATTTAAAAAATCCTAAACTAGTTGAGAAAATAAACTTTCTCAAAAATCAGTTTTTTACTTCTATTTGTGGTGACCACCCAAATCAATTTTGGAGTAGAAAAAAACATATCATAAATCTTCCTTATGAAGAATTTTCGGAAGATAATATTCCTACCAAGGCCCGACCTTGCCAAATGAACTTTGAATATTTGGAGTTATGCAAAAAAAAAATTAATTCCTTACAGCAAAAGGGTTTAATTAGACCCTCTAAGTCCAAATGGTCTTGTACTGCTTTTTATGTTAATAAGCATGCTGAACAGGAACGAGGAGTTCCTAGATTAGTTATTAACTATAAACCTCTAAATAAGGTTTTAAAATAGATTAGATATCCTATTCCTAATAAAAAAGGATTTACTTGATAGATTACATAATGCCATTATATTTTCAAAATTTGATTTAAAATCAGGTTATTGGGAAATTCAGATATCTGAATCAGATAGATATAAAACTGCTTTTAATGTACCAATGGGCCAATACTAATGGAATGTTATGCCTTTTGGTTTAAAAAATGCTCCCCCTGAATTTCAAAAAATTATGAATGATATATTTCTTCCTTATATGAATTTTATAATTGTTTATATCGATGACATTCTAGTATTTTCAAAAAATATAGAATCTCATTTTAAACATCTTGATTTATTTAAGAAAATTATAATTCAAAATGGTTTAGTAATATCAAAACCAAAAATGATGATTTTCCAAACTTCTGTTAGATTTTTGGGTCATAACATTGAAAAGGGTAGGATCATTCCTATCAATAGGAGTATTGAATTTGCTTCTAAATTTTCTTATATAATAACTGATAAAACCCAACTCCAACGATTTCTTGGTACTTTAAATTTTATCTCTCCTTTATAAAGGACCTTGCTCAGGATACTGCTCTTCTTTATGATAGATTAAAGAAGAACCCCAAAGACTGGACTGATTGTCATACTGAATCAGTAAAAAGAATTAAACAAAAGGTTCATAACCTTCCTTGTTTAACTCTTGCCAATCCTACTTGGCCAAAAATAGTAGAAACAGATACTTCTGATATTGACTATGGTGGCATCTTAAAACAATGTTCACCATTTGATAAACAAGAATATCTTGTTCAATTTTATTCTGGAAAGTGGAATAACGCCAAGAAAAATTATGTGACTGTGGCAAAAGAAATTCTTGCTATAGTTATGTGACGACCCGACCCGTTGTTTCGTGAGTTACTACCCCGTTCTTCCCATTTTATGCTTCTTATATTTTATTATCGGTATTGGGTGCATTAGAATTTAATTGGAGTGATTTTATTAAGAAATGAGACACTTAGTCTCTTTTAAGAAGGCTTAAGTTGGAAAAGTCAACCGGATGTTGACGTGTGAGTTAGAGAGCTCGGAATTTAATTCCGATGATTCAGTTAGCTCCGGGTGATGATTTAAGGCTTAGGAGCGCAATCGGAAGTAATTTTGGAGGTCCGGTGAAGAAGTTAGCCTATTTTGGCGAAGTTAGTATTTTGGCGATTTTCGGTTGATAGGTGATATTTTGATATGGGAGTCGGAATGGAATTTTGAGAGTTTGAGTAGCTTCGTTAGGTGATTTTGGACTTGTGCGCAAAATTTCAGTTGATTCGGAGTGTTTAGGTCGGGTTTTTGATTGAACGCAAATTTTGGAAGTTTTAGTTTAATTTAAGCTTTGATTTGATGAAATTTGGTAATTTTGATGTTAACGATAGTGTTTTGATGGTTCGAGCAAGTTTGAATGAGGTATTAAAACATATCTGTACTTTTGGTTGAGGTCCCTGGGGCCTCAGGTGTGTTTCGGATGCCCAACGGGTCATTTTTGGAAGATTTTTGTTGTTTTGAGCATAAACATGTAATGATCCAAAGGTCCATTTTTTGTTCTAGAGATCAAAATTTGATTTTGAGACTTCCAGAATTTAAATCATGAATTATAGGACTGATCTGGAAAGTTTGGTCTAATTTTATCAAGTCGCGATTGGGTTTTTGACACGAAACATGAGTTAATTGTTTAACGAGCGAAATGGGTATTGAACTGAGTAAATGAGGTCCGAATCGAGTTTTCATTGAAGGGCTGTGTTCGTATTATTATTTGTAACTCATAGGAACAAGAATCATCGAACTCCGAGCTCGTATGATGGAGTTAGAGCCTTTTTAGTGAAAAGAAAAGCTGCAGCAATTTTCTGGGCAATTTCAACATTTTTCGTATGTGTGAACAGTGATCGCACTTGCGTGAACAGTACCCGTGTACAGTACCCGTATACAGTTTGAATGAGGAGTGCCCGTAAACAGTACTATAAACTGTGCCACGCACAGTACCCCGTGAACAGTGTAGTGTGAACAGTACACGCACGCGTGAATAGTGCCCTGAAAATTTCTGGGCAGTTAAAGAACGAGCAACACTATTTTTTCCATTTTTTTGAGTTTCAAACTCGGATTTTGGGCAATTTTGAGCGAGAAATCACGGAAAAACTTAGGGTACGTATTCTTGACTCTCTTGTGATTATATTCCATGAATAAACCTTCATTTTTGGCTTTAGATTATTGATATTTGAAGAGAAATGGAGGAATTTTCTAAAATTTCATAAAGTTGAATTTTTATGATTTGAAAGCCAATCCGATGTCGGATTTTGGTAAAATTTATATGGTTGGACTCTGTGACGACCCGGCCTGTTGTCACATGAGTTACCGCCCTGTTTCCCCCATATTATGTTGCTCTATGTTTCAATGTCAGTATTTGAGTTGATCGGATAGAATTGAATTGGTTTTAGCTGGAAATGAGGCACTTAGCCCCCTTAGAAGGAAGCTTGTTTTGGAAAAGTCAACTGGAAGTTGACTATATAGTTAGAGGGCTCGGATGTGAATTCCGGTGATTTGGTTAGCTTCGGGGGATGATTTGTGACTTAGGAGTGCGATCAGAATTGAATTTGGACGTCAGGTGTAAAATTAGGCTTGAATTGGCGAAGTTTGCATTTTGGCGGATTCCGATTGATAAGTGAGATTTTGATCCGAGGGTCGGAATGGATTTTCGAGAGTTGCAGTAGCTCTGTTAGGTGATTTTGGATATGCATGCAAAGTTTTAGGTCATTCGGAGGTGTTTAGGTCGGGTTTTTGATCGAATGTACAATTCGGAAGTTTTTAAGAAACTTAGGCTTTGATTTGATTAAAATTGAGGATTTTGATGTTAACGATGGCGTTTCGACAATTCGAGCATGTTTGAATAAGGGGATAGATCGTGTTTGTGCTTTTGGTTGAGGTCCTGGGGGTCTCGGGGTGAATTCGGGTGGTTGAACGAGAGAAATTGAAGTTGGAAGTTTTGCTGGTTTTTGTTGCAGCAGGTATTTCCGCATCTGCGGAAGGGAGACCGCGGATGCGGCTTCGCGGAAGCGGAAGGAGCTCCGCAGGTGCGAAAAGGTGTGCGTTTAGCAGTGTCCGCATAAGCAGAAGTCTTGACCGCAGGAGCAGTATCGCGGGTGCGAGTTTTGGACCGCAGAAGCGGTCATGCCCCTTATGAGAAAGTCCGCAGAAGCAGAAAGAGACCGCAGGAGCGGTAACCGCAGAAGCGGTTGTGTGGCCGCAGAAGCGAATAGTTGCCTCAAGTGAAAGGTCCGCAAAAGCGGATGCTCACCACATAAGCGGAAGCCGCAAAAGCGGTATTGGATCCGCAGAAGCGAAAATCGACCTGGGCAGAAGGGTTTTAATTGAAATTTCATCCGCGAGCCTATGTTATTTTTCCTCCATTGTTAAGCGATTTTGGAGCTTGGGAGAGCTATTTGAAGAGGGATTCAAGGAGGATTGATTGGAGGTAAGTTCCTTAGCCTAAATACACGAGATTATGTTAGATTTAACATGGAAATTTGTTGAAATTCACCAAAAAGGGGTAAAACTAGGGTTTGAGCTTTGATATTTCAAATGGGAATTTGATAGGCCATTTGAGCTCATATTTGGGAGTTCTTGGTATGTATGAACTCGCGGCAAGACGAGGAATCCGGTAATGTAAGTGTTATAATTTTTTGAGAAGCGGTCCCGGGGCTCGGGTTTTACTAGTTTTGAGATTTTTGCTTTATTTCGATTATTTTCGATTGGGTGTTGTCCCATTGGTATATTGTGATGTATTCGCTCTGTTGTTGGTTAGATTCGACGCGCGTGGAGGCCAATTTGAGGGGCAAAGGGGTCGCGAGCGAGGAATTTCACCGGTTCGAGGTGAGTAATACTTGTAAACAATATCCTGAGGGTTTGAAAGCCCGGATTTGCACATCATATTGCAGTATTGAGGTGACTTGCACGCCGGATATGAGCGTGGGGTAGAGCACCATTGGGGATTGTGACTTGGTCCGTCCCGGTTGTTGATTTTTACTACGTATTTGATTGAAACTACTTGTATCATCTTACTATGGGCTGACAGCCATGTTTGGGTTTCGTGCCAACTATGTAAATCCTTCAAGGATTGATATTACTTTTTAGCATATCTTGCATATCATTTGGTTTCAGTCCAAGGTTTTAAATACTGTTTTGCAAACTCAGCCATACTTCTCAGTTTTGAAAACTCAAATGATATTTTAAATGATATTTCAAGCTGAGAACTATTATTTTATAAATGCCCAAGGGGCTTATGATGATTTTTCTGGACTGAGCATGGATCGGGCTGCGCGCCGCAGCAATATTATATTGATTATGGGTGGATCGAGTTGCGCGTCGCAGCGCTGTTATATTGGTATTGAGGCCGAGTGCCTGGATGATTATACTGATATTGATATGAGGCTGAGAGCCTAGATGTGA